>JAADXL010001010.1:0-12885 GCA_023337755.1 Pythium aristosporum
GGCATTCAACTTTTCCGATCATTTTACCTATACACTCTTACTTTCAGATGATTCTTGAAGCTGGATTTTGCGCTACATAAAGGGGATCACCTTCTAAACCCTAAACCCTAAACCCCTAAACCCTAGACGTTAATGTTTACTGAGAAAAAAACTCATGAGTGGCTACACTCATGAGTTTTTTTCTCAGTAAACATTAACGTCTCTGCTGTACTGTACAATAGTGTACCGTAGCGGGATCTTGGCGCAATCCCAGATTGCGAGGACTGAAATTGTGGCTACACATGTGAATCATGCGTGTGTGCCGGTTATGCCCACCCCAGTGGGAAGATCCATTTCTGTGGTGGCAAAGTGTAGAAAATGCTGGCTACATTGCGCACAGAGTCTGTGCACAGCAATGCTATCCGACACGACACAGCTCTAAGAATGCAAGCAGTTCACAAGAGAAACCCTTAGGTGAGCTGAACACGGAACCACCACGTAATGTAGCCAGCATTTTTGTACCCTGTATCCTGCACTTTTCATTTGTACTCCGAGTATTTGAGTACAGACTGCATCCACAAAAATAATGCAGTATTGCATCGGTTCTGTACAGCGAAATAATAGTCGTATCATTGAATATTATTACAGTGGTTCTTCAGTTGTAGCAAACGGGTTCACTTCGAAAGCTGTCCCGTCTGATAGTTGTATAAAGGTTCCAGCCAACGGAGATTACATTGGTAGGGTGGACTGGCGAGGCAGACAGGACAAAATATTAGATTTCAACTTTTGTCACAACGGAAGAATCACTGTATAACGTTCAGGAACTCTCGACCAGTGCCAGAGTGGGGGATCATCTGACCGACGTGGAAAGTTTGGCCGAAACCTCACCAAGGGCCTCAATCTCGTCGAAGATTTCCCTGCTCTCAGCACGAGAACTCACGCACTTGATACACCGTACACAAAGTGCGCGATTGGCGTACAACATGGCACACCCCCTTCTGCGCACAGCTGGGCCACAGTTGACTTGCTTCTCTTGGTTCTTGTTTTTGCACTGATCAACCAGACTCCGGTCCAAATTTGCCGTGCATCTCAATGAGCATCTTCCAAACAAGTCGAAGTTAAGAGTCAAAACGAAACCAGAACCGAAGAACCCCTAAGCTCTGAGTTTTGACCTCAATGAGAGATGATCTCATTGACTTGTTTGGAAAATGCTGATACAGCATTGAAGTATGCTTGTACAGTATGTCAAATCGCTGTTTCTTTGCTGGTACTGTATGTTTGTCATCCCCTGTTTCCTCTATGTTTACTCAGCGAACTCCTTTTCTCTGCTGACTGTGCCACCATCAGGACCCTTGCCACAAGCACGTGTGGTCCGCAAGTTGTGGACCTCAGTTGAAATTTCGATCCAGAGAAGACAACTAACTACCAACTGTTCGACAAGAACGAAGAAGCGAAGAACCAATGCCGAGTCTGCAAGACAACGTGATGGAGGCTCGTGGCGCGCGCGGGAAAGGCACTTATCTCTCTGACAAGGACGTCATTTGCGGTGCGAGCGCGCGACTGGCACTCTATGGCATCAAGATTGGTTTGGGCTCGGAAGTAATCGGCCCCAAGCCGCCCAAGCAACTTCTCGAGGAACCGGACAAGTGTCGCCTCGTTGGTGCTTCGTTGACCAAGTCCCACAAATCGTTCGAACTCGAAAGTGAAAACGCGTCGTCGAGGTACCGTGCGGCAGTTGAGTCCTGTGGCAGTACGCTGGCTGCGTCCCTGGAGGTATCTGGATGGGGTGCCCACTTGAACGCTAGCGTCTCAAAGAGCAAGAAAGCTTCGAGTGAATCCAAGTCGAGTTTGCAACAGAACTCCACTGAAATGTTGCGCATTACGCGCTCGCTGGTGCCGATCAAGTCGTTCTGTATCGCCGAGCCGGATGTCGTGCTGTCGGACCAGGCGGTCAAGGCCATCAAGCGGATCTACAATAAGCAGCAAGCGAAAGAGTTTCTGGTTGATTTTGGGTCCCACGTGCCGTGTGGTGAACAGCATCTTGGTGGGCTCATGTGGACGACTGAGAAGAAGACGAGTTCGAAGCAACCCACGAGCACAGCTCAGAAGACTCCCACTCAAGTGACCTTTCTCTCGCGGGTAGTGTCGGTGGAGGCGTTGGTCCGTTCCAAGGGAAAGCGAGCGCTAGTTATGACAAGAAACGATCCAACACGAGCTCTGCCAGCCATCATTCAAATGACTCCACGAGCTCGGGCCACGTCACCATCGAGTTTGCTGGGCCGCACGCCGCTGGTTTCGACGACTTTGTCGTGGCCGTCACCAGCTCGCCCGAGTCGTGGTATCTCATGGACAGAGGCTCCAGCGAAGGCATGATTCCAGTATGGCATTTTGTGACCGACAATTTGGTCGGCGAGGCGACCGCGGCCCGCGTGGCTTCCTTGCTGCATAGCGTGTGGTCGGAACAAGCAAACCGATTTGCCAATATCGGCTTGATCAAGTGGTTGATTGATCGTGCAAGCAACGACGCAGCGAGCACGATTAGAATGAAGATCCACTCACATCTGGATCGTCTCAGCGTGCTCAATGTCAACGCCACGGCTCCACAGGACCTCGATAAGTTGGTGCGAGAGTTGCTGTCGATGATCGACAAGGTTGAAAGCAACTTTGGCACGTTCATTTTGGCCGATCTACTTCGAGATGATCAACTTCCGCGTGTGCTTTACTTCTTTGCCAGCCACTCGGCAAACCCTCGTGTCCAATCTGCGCTAGAGATACTCGGCAACTACTTCAACCCGGAGGTGCAAGAAACTGCGACAGGGGAACCCGTCGATAACGCTCGACCCCCGTGTTCAATCCAAATTGAGTACAGCTGCCGCTCGAAGGCAAAGCAGAGCTCATGAGTCGCGCCCGACGCCAGTTTCACTTCATGAGATCCCGGCTGCGATTGTCGCGATTGCGGACCGCAAGGACGCTGAGAGGGAAATGATGCAGCGACTTGGGGACTTCTGGGCCGTCACTATGGACAGTTTGGACAAGTGTGAGATGCCGGATTATGACCGCACCAACTTGCAACGCATCAAGGAAGTGGCGTCCAGGTTTTGGATACCGGATGAGCGCAAATTTACGAGCTCTCTTAGCGCGCCTCAAGTACGCCGGTTTGCCCACGCCATAGAGTCTATCCTCGCCAGGAAGCCTCGAAGTGGAATGACGACGCATGGACGCGACGATGACATTTGGCGCAGACCGTTCTCAGCGACTGCGGACACTGGCAATGTGAGATCGATTAGCCACGTGCAGACCTGTAGCACTGTCTCAAGCACGAGCTCGGAGCCTGATACGCTCTTGCATACACTTGTTCATCGGCTGGACGTCAAAGAGGCTTTGTATCCTGATGTGGTCGTTAACGCCGACGACGACTCAGACTATGCCGACGACGACTCAGACTACGCCGCCAGCTCAGACGAAGATGGTGATTTCGCACGACATGATGCAAGCAGTCACGTCGACGGGGCACGAACCATCACCGTCCAGAGCGGCTACGACACCACTCTCAATCTGCTGTCATCCCTCGACGTGGCGGCACGTGCGGCAGTGATGAAACTGTTACTGGATCGTCGCTTCCTTGTTCCCCTTGTGTCTCCGAACCGAGTGGGTGGAGATACCTTCCACTGGGATGTCGATCCACTGGTGCTGGTCGATACATTCGTCGGCAAAGGCTACGGCGATGTGAACCTTCTGTCGAACACGGATTTGCTACGCGTTGTGGTCATGTCGATGAAGTCGAAGAAGTCGAGCAAAGCGTTCAAGTGGGTGGATCAGATCTTCAATGTTCATTCGTTCCATGCTATGGACAAGAAAGAAGAAGCGGCTCTGTCTGAGGCAGACGCCACGGCTGAGCTTGGCTGGGGCTTCTACCGTGACCGCGCGTCCGACGCGTTTGGTACCAAGTACATCCCTGTGATTTTGCTGCACGTCATCGGTGATCACCACAGGCTAAAGGCCTTTATCGAAGCTTTCGCGGACGTTGTGATCGTGGAACTCGAGCACGAGCGATCATCCTGTGACATCACAGTGGCTGACGGGTGGGTCATTCAATACGTACAGAGTGACAAAGATATCTGCAAAGTGCGGAAGGGGACACCGAATATCCGCAACGTGCTGTGTGAGCCTGATTCTTCAGCGTCGAAAATCATGATGCAACTCTACAAATACCTGACCAAGATGGAGTCGGAGACCAGTGGACAGCACACGCGTCGAAAGCTGCTGGGTGACGTTCTGTGCGGAAGTGAAGGGCGCGGTAAATATCAACGAGCTGATACCAAACATCACCGACTGGATACTCTCCCACAAATCGTCGACTTCCGCACGGTGCGGTTCACACTCAAAATGCAGCTTGAGTTGAGTACGCGCGAGAGCGAGTGCAGCACTTGCGCGAGGCGGCACGGGACCCGGTGAGTCGCGCTCTGCTTTCCGTCGAGAAAACGAGTTACGAGTCGAATCAAGCTGAGAGGCTTCTGTTCAAGTCAGCTAACCACCCTCTGATCACCACGCTGGTTGATCTGTTGTCATTACCATCCGCTGGTGACCGCGTCGCTGGCGTAATGCATCTTGAGCGATTGCTCCACGAGAAGTGCAAGCCGCACTTGGACGACGCTAACGCGCAGGAGAGACAAGCGTGGATTCGCAAGGGCGAGCAACTGCAACCGACACCTCACATGATTGAGCAATGGAAGGAGCGCGTACAACGGACGAATATGTCGTCTGTCGGTTTGGCGCATCTCTGGCGAGAACTCTCCCACGTGTACGCCGCCAGCCCAGCAAGGCGCTCCATGCTCGCTAATCTAGCCACGCAGCATCTACTCGATGGGTTCCCACTCGAGCTGATGGATGGAGACGCTGGTGCTATCAATCTGGTGTGGATCGAAGGTGTACTAAAGGCTCTGAGCGCAGTTCTGGGCTCGGCGAAGATCCTCGTACTGTCGATTTTGGGCGTCCAGTCGTCAGGCAAGTCGACACTCTTCAATGTCATGTTCGGTGTGCGGTTGCAGACCGGCGTCGGTCGTTGCACACGTGGTGTTAACATGCAGCTCATCAAGTGTGAAGGCCACGACAACTACGAGTACATCTTGCTGTTGGATACGGAGGGAGTGCGTGCACCGGATTTCATCGGCATGGAGGGTAGCGTGTGGCGCGACAACCGCATGGCGACGCTTGCGATCGTACCGGCGGACGCGACCATCGTATTGACCAAGGGAGAGTCGACGAAAGATATCAGCGATATGCTGCCGATCATGCCGACTGCGTACAAGCGATCCGACCTGGCGAAGGAACACAACTGCATTTTACCGTCCAAGCTGGTGTTTGTGTTCAACCAGAACAACACGAACCAGGTCGTCAATTTGACGAATATCGCGAACACTCTCCGCACCGAGTTGAATAGTAATGCAGAGCGTGTTGACCAGATTCTCGCGGGTACGCACATCGCTGACGACACGCAGCGCCACGAGCCGTCGTCACCAAAACCACAAGCAACGACCTCGCGTGCATTCAGTGACGTTCGCGTGGACATGAACAACATGGATCAAAGCGACATGCGCGTCCTCGGAACGCTAGCTGGGAGCGACTCACCACCCAAGGACACGCCAATCGCAGCGTTTGGCAGTGATGTTTTGCGTCTGCGTGACTATGTCCACTCGCGTGTGGTCAATGACGATTGGCTCCCGCGCACAATGAACGAATTCGCCACGATGTTCACGGGCCTAAACGAGTGCATCGAGCAGTCGGATTTCGACTTCAGCTTCACGGCCGCCATCGATCGCGTGAATTATGACCGACTGGTCCACCAGATTAACGGATATACCCACGAGCTCACGAATGTGTACTGGACCAAGTTTGGGGCCATTGCCACGGAGATAGCCGTTCTTGCTGACAAGAATGCGCAAGACGAATCGAACGCCGACACGGACAAACGCGTTGAGAAAGTGACACGCGACTTCTTACTTCGTTACAACATTGAGGTAGAATCGGATATCCGTCGAGTGAACGAAGAAGTAGAAAAGTTGGAGCGCGATCGCAAGTACCAGAAGTGGTGGTCGTCGTATGTTCGACCTCGGTGGGACCGGTACACGGTCGAGCAAGACGCTCACTGAAAGCAGCAGGTTTGCGATTGTGTGAAGGTTGAGTTCAAGTACAACACGGTCGTCGAGAAGTACAAGCGCGAGTTTCGACGCAAGACGAACGACCTCTTTTGCGACGGCAGATGGAAGAACTTCAACGAGAACCGCAAGCACGAAGCATTTGAGCGCATCTTCGGAGACTTGGTGCAGGAGGCACGTCGAGAGCATGAGCCATACCATCTCGAGGTTCCTGATTTGGTGAGGGAGGTACTCGAAACCAATCAAGATGTGCGAACCGCGATGCAAGCATTTGAGGCGAAATCAGCGAGCAATGGCATGGTTGCTACGGTTGCTAAGGCTGTTGGGAAGGCTGTTGGGGATGCAGTCAGTTGGGTTTGGCAAAAGCGTGACGTGACCGCGGACCTCGTGGAAACGATTCTACGCCGCATCGCCAGTGAGGTTGACAAAGCCCAGGTGTATAGGGACGAGACAGTCCAGAAGTGCATCAAGATCGCAAAAGACGCATTCAGCGAGCACCCAGACAAGGTTAAAACACAAGTGCGTGGAATGTTGTACCACCGCATGTGTGAAGAGCTCCAGCGCAAACTACAGGAGAAGCAGCGTGTGTGGGACATGGACAACAACATTGCATCACGGTTCGAAGCTACGCGAGATCAAATGCGCGACTACTTTGACCTGCTTGGCGAGGGGTGCAAGGGCATGGAGGCGTTCCAAAAGGTTATCGTCAAATGGCTTCATAAGGGACTGGGCGATGCGTTCGTGGAAGAGCTTGTCAAGTTCATCGGAGACAAGGTGAAGGAAGATCGGTGAGTGCTGAGTGCCAAGGCGCTGCAAGCGCTTCTGGATAACGATCTGGTTCAGGAACTACGCAACAACCGCATCGAGACGGCGATCGAACGTCTAAGAAATCCACGTGACCATACGAGTGAGGTGCTCAAGGGATTGATAGCGAATCAAGTCGACATTCACGCAGCCGAGCAACTCGGGGTTTTCCGCTCCAAGATCTGTGATGCTATCATCTCGGCGTCCTCCTCGACGTCAGTGGTGAACTGTGATTACGCGACTGAGTTCACGAAGCATCTGCTTAAGCAGCTCCGCGCTCTCCCGACTGGTGCGACCAACAGCCTTGCTGGTAGTATGCCCGACCTCAGCAGCCCCGCGTTTCGGTTTGTTGAACAACCAAACGAGGTGTTCGTGCAGTCAGACAAGAACTACGTTTGCAAGCCCATGGTGGACGCAGTGTCAGAAGAGTTACAGTCGATGACGTGCGAGCGAGGCAACCTGTGCAGCGTCGTACCACCCAAAGTGCTCAAGTACTTTGAAGAGGTGTTGTATGGCGCTACCTATGGAGCGCGTCCACGATGCGGAGAGCCGTGTCCTAGGTGTCGCTGCCCTTGCACCCGCGAGTATGTCCACGTGTCCAAGGAGGAAGAAGCACGACACGACACGATCCACCAACCGATAGGGCTCACCGGAGGATATCTTGTGGACTCCAGTGAGCTCTTTGCGCGAAACTGCTGTGAGGCTGCTGAGGGGTACAGGTTCGAGCACGATGGCAAGTGGCACGACTTCAAGGACTTTCACAAGGTGTTCCCCAGCTGGAATATGCCAATCGCGAGCGAACCTCTCAAATTGAGAGAGTACATTTTCTACAAGTACCAGCCGCAGCTCGTGGCGATATTCAACAAGAACCGATCGGAGGGGGAGGAACCATTCAAGGCGTGCTCGTTGCTACCACAAAACTACAACCACATTCTCACTGATATTGAGACCTCCATCCAGGCGCTCATAGGCGTGTGAGTCAATGACGATCTACTCCTCTAGTGCAAGAATTTACTCGAGCAGCTTCTTAAATCGCAACTAAGACTACGTAGTAGTATTGTTCATACGCCAACTAGAATGGGAAATGTACTTCATTAGCATATTGTACCCACCACTTCCCCCAAGTGATGTGGTCCACCTCAAAAGATCTCCTCGCTCCAGAGTGTTTGTCCTTCCACCAAATCAGGGAATTCTCCCGAAAGCTCCCATTGCTCGTCACGGTTTCTCCCTCCGCGATCCCATTTCGCCCGCGTCAGCATCGTTCGCAACCACCCGAAAACCGCTGCAGTCGCTCGCGCACCTCTAGTTTCCTCCTCCACCCATGGCGGAGACTTCGACGACCGGCAATGGCGCGGCCGACCGCGCGCTCGCGGACGAGCGAGCGGCGCTCGACGGCATCCTCGGCGACTTTGAGATCGAGCAGCGCCGCCTGCTGCTCATGGCCGTGGACAAGGCCATCGACAAGGCCATCAAGAAGCAGAGCGCCATGCTCGACAACGTCAAGACGCGCGTGGCCACCCGCCAGCGCCAGGCCGTCGCGGACCTGCGCGACGAGTTTGCGCGCCAGCAGCCGTCCATGTTGGACATGGTGGTGGCGCACACGCTCGACGCGGCGCCGACGTCCGGTCTCTTGCGCTGGATCCACCATCCGCAAAAGCAGCACCACGCGCGCGAGTGTGTGGAGCGTCTCCGCGGCCACTTGGAGGCTCGCCAGGGCAACTTATTCCGCAGCGACTTTGAGGCGCTGCTCGTCGTGTACATGGAGTATCTCAATATCCCCACGGCGAGCGGCTCGCGCCTGAGCAACCGCATTGAAGACTTCAAGGACGCGCTCCACCGCCAGGCCTCGTCCACCGACGAGCTCAGTAGCCTCTCGTTCCGTGTCAACTGGGCGTGCTACGGCGTGCGCACGATCGGCAACGCGCGCTCGCACGACGCGACGCCGCTGTCGGACGCCGAGATCCTCGAACTCTGCGGCTGCTTTAGCGCGCTCGGCGCGGCCATGCCGACGCTCGCCGAGGCCTTTACACCGCTCAAGCCCGAGCCCGTCATGTCGCTGAGCTTTTTAGACGACGGCGAGTCGGCTTTCTATTCTAACGGTGGCCACAACGCGACGGCGTCGGCCGCGCACTACGCCGCGGACATGGACTTGTCGGCTCTTAATTCTCAGCTGCGTCAATTGGCCGGTTCCACTAATGGCGGCGCCAGCCCCGCGCCCAACGACTTTGAGCGGCTCTTGCAATTCTTGGCGGCCGGTCTCAATAATGGCGGAAGCACTAATGGCAGCGGCGGGTTTGGTGCCGCCACCAGTAATGTTCCTCTCGGCCATACGCCACCGCCGCTACCGCCAGGGTACGCGCCGCTACCGCCGAGCAATGTGTCCGGTCCTCCAGGTTTCGTTAACTCTACACCCGCGCATCTCTCGCCGCTGCCTCATGGCACGTCGTCGTCGCCGCCGCCGCCACCCGTGCCACAGCCGATCGTGCCCACGCAGACGGCGCTCGCGGCCGTGCCGTCTTTTAAATTCTACCACGAGCGGCCCACGGAATTGCCCAAGGAAAGCGACCGCACGCGCATGGCCATGTTTGCGCGCATGATCAACCACATGAACCGCGTGCCGAAAGCGCGGCTCTGTCCGTTTCCGAGCGGCCACGACTCCAACTGTCCGCAGTCGCACTCGTACTTGGAAGTGATGAGTTATAATCCGCTCTTCAAGCGACTCGTGTGCCGCCAGCCGTCCCACTACTGGGCGAGCCAAGTCGCCGAAGACGAGAACTGCGTGTGTCTCCACGTGGACACGGGGCTCAAGTGGGAGTGGCTCGACGAGGCCCGCGACAAGCGCATGTACTGCGTGCGCGGCGACAAGTGCACCAACAACAAGTGCTACAAGTCGCACTCGTTCGAGGAGCTGTGCTGGTACAACCCGTCGTACAAGATCAAAAAGTGCGCCATCCGCGCGCACGACTACATTGTGCGCGCGCGCGGCACGATCGCGCCGCCGCTGGACTGCAACTATTTCCATATTGAAGTGGGCGCGAACGCCGACATGCGCCAGCTCATGAACGAGGACGACCACGTCGGCAAGACCAAGAAGCTGCTCTTCACGGAACGCACGCACAAGCCGCTCGCCGACGCGCTCGAGGCGCTCCGCTATGCGCGCAGCCACAACCTCTAAGGCGGGACGGAGTCGAGGGTGCCTGGGTGGGGCGGGGCCTTGGGCCTCAGGTCAGCCCGGGGTGGAGCTGCTCGCTTTTCCCTATTCATTTTCCTTTTTCTTTCTCTTCTAATGCTTCATTCGCGACCGTTGGCTTTTGCGCCAGCAGCCAGCAGCCCCCACGCACTCGACGGAGGACGTCAAGATGACTGTAGCCATCGATCGTGGTGCTTGGGTTTTTAATTCGCATTAATCCCGTTTTCGTTTTCGTTTTCGTTTCTTGTCTTTTGTCTTTTTTTGCCCTAAACTATGTTTGTGGCTACCGGACCATCCCATTGGCTGAAAATGAGGAGATCGACAAATATATAGCCAATGAACAGCTCGAGAATGAAGTGGATCTTCAACAGTCAGTTCAAAGATCGACTTTCAACCCACAATAACGTTAGGGGATCTTGTGAAGAGCTCCCCCCCTTTCTCACTCACCCGCGAATCTTCTTGCAAGATCTCGGGGTTCCTTCAACAAACGAGATGCTAAGGGCTCCAGCACCACTGGCCTTAGCGCCACGACCGCCAGCCACTACCACTACTACTCTAAGGACGCCGTCTCCTCCGCTGCCAAATCTGCGACGCGCGCTGGACGCGTTGCCGACGTCGCTCTCGACCGCCGTGGAGTCGGAGGTCGGACCGCTTCCCCACCCGCTGCTCCAGAGCATCATATCTACTGTTCATCGTACGTTGTCCCAGCAGCGCGTTGTGCTCTACCGTGCGGCACTTCAAGATCTAAACTCATCTATTACGTCGGCGTCCCTCGTGGACACGATCATCACCGAGTGTCTCGACCACCACAAGAACCCGGGATTCTTCAACTGGATCGTCGACCCGCCAAAGAGAAGCGAGGCCATCGACCATGTGATTAAGCTGCGCGGGTACATGATCAAGCTCATCGGCAATTACGTGCGCAGCGAGTTGAAGATCTCCTTTCGCTGTACATGAAGTGTCTCGGCATACCCAATGAGCCACGAGGCTCTCTAGACGACGTATGCTGTAAGTTGAAGACCGTTCTCCGCCCTAAACTCGGCGTCATCAACTCGGAGTTCAACTATGCTGCGCGCAGTGTGAACCACGCGTGCTACGGCATCCGCCAAGTCACGAACCAGTACTCTCACCCGCCGGCGCGGCCCATGAGCGACGCTGACGTTCACGAGCTCTGTGGCTTGTTCCAGGCGCTCGGCACCGCTATGCCCACGATCGCGGCCGAGTTCTACAGACTACCGACGCCCTCTCATCCAGCGTTGGCAGCTTCATCCACTCCACACATTATTTCCCCACCTTCCGTTAATGATACACGAGTTGCCGCTGTGTCGCGTCGTCAGCTAGCGAGCACGCACTCGTGCTTTGGCGCCACCGCCTCATCGTATGGTGATGAAAATGCGACGGCATGGCGGCTCGCGCGAGGCAGCCAAGCGCCATCGCGCCCGCCGCCAGTATTCGCCAAGACTGCCACCATTACCACCGTCCTACCATCGGCCCGATTTGTCCCGACTGGGGCGGAACTTGAGAAGGCGGCAACCTTTCAACTTTATTATAATCGTCCGCGGCATCTCCCACAGGAGACAGACAAGACCCGCTCGACCATGTTCAAACGCATGATCAACCACATGAGGCAAGTGGACAAGGCCACGCTATGCAGCTTCAACGCGGACCACGACGCGGCGTGTTAGAAGGCGCACTCGTGCCTCGAGGTCATGCGTTACAATCCGCTCTACAATCTCTTCATCTGCCGTCAAATCGACCACTTTTACCGTCGCGACGTGGCCGAAGACAACGCATGCGTCTGTGTCCACGTGAACACGGGCATCGCACACGGCGACTTGCTCGAGTCCGTCATCCATGCGAGAGGACGCGCTGCTCTGACGGCGCCGAATGCAGCGACACCAAGTGCCTCCGTTCGCACTCGTTTGAAGAAGCGTGCTGGTTCAACTCCCGTTACAAGACCACGAAATGCGAATTCGAGGCTGAGTGGCGCTGCTATTACAAGTCAATCGAGTGTCCATTCGCACATAGCGACGAGCAGTCGCGCGACTGGAACTACGAGGGTGACTACGTGGGCAAGACAGTGCGGATGCTCTTCACTGAGCGCACCCACAAGGCGCTGGCTGACGCGCTCGAGACGTTGCGCTACATGGAGGCGTGGTCGTCGCAGCGTGTGGAGCCAACAGGATAACCTAATTTCCATAATTCTTTAGCTCCAGCCGAATGGGCTGGCGCAGTAGTAGTAGGAGTACTGTAACTGTCCACTCGCAAGGTGGATACAACTCCTAGTGCTACGTAAAGTAGTCATAATACATGAATACACACTTTGTTTTCCGATCTTCGGCTACATGGCTACATCCGTGTCCATTTACGTGAGTTTCCATATTTATGAATGGTGGACCATAGGCGCAAGAAGTAAACGACCAGCTTTGACGCACAGCAGATTCGACTGGTGAGTCTCGATGCGCGCACTGGAGGCAGGAGAGTGGCGTCCCCTACGTAATTCGAGTGAGTGCCACCCTTCGCCACTATTCCCACCCATGTAAGTTCTAGGGTTCCATGGTGGAACAGGAGACCTTCCTGCAGGCGAATCTCGGAGCCCTTCGTCATGAGAAATGGGTGGTGCCTGCGTGCGCTCCGTCGTGATTGGCCCATAATTCCACATTAGCATGCGTCAACTTGAGGCGACTGGCGGCTGCTGTTGACGGCGTCGTTGAACTTCGGGTTCAACGTCCTCGTCAAGCGGGACTTTACATCCAC
>JAADXL010001011.1:0-12875 GCA_023337755.1 Pythium aristosporum
GGCTGAAGGTTACCAGAACGCAGGATCTACGACGATAATCGTGCTTTTCTTGTACCGAAAGACCGAAAGAACGTTCGTGGTTCGTGGACTGTTCTATCCAACTATGATGCGATTGGGGGAGTCAGTGGAACTGTATCATTCCTCGGCTACTCGATGAACTGGCTCACCTTCTCGGAATGTGTAACGGTTACGCACGCATTTTACGGTCAGCATCTGAGCAGCTGGCACAGACTCCGACCCAAGAGTTGCACGTTCGGTTGTTTGAAGCACGTCAAGGCCAGACAACTGGGACTCAGGACCTGCCCACAAGCGACGAAGTTGCCGTGATACTACCTGGAACTGGTGAAGACAATGCAGTCGGTGATCGTGACATTGTCATTCAGTATCGATCGTCCCGGCTACAACGAATCCCCTTTCTTCACCCTGCGTATAATGCCCTCCATCACCCGCTTTTGTTTCCGACTGCCGAAGATGGCTGGAGAATGGGCATGCCCTTGGTGGATTCGGTACCAGATGATGCTAGAGCAGATGTCGGCGATGTTCAAGCAAGTGATTCAGATGGTGGTCACGACGTACCAATGCGAGGCCGGTCTACAACAAGAACAACTGTATCGCTCCTGCACTATACGAGTTACCAACTCATGATACGTGACGACACGCATTTGCATCGGTTCGGCCGGTCATATCTACAGTTCGTTGTGGGTAACTACGCGCGTATCGAAGCACAACGCCTGCTGTACATACGTACGCACCAAGATGATCTTCGCGCTGAATCGTATCGTGGTATTTGCGGTGCCCTCGACGAAGCAGGAGCTGTTCCGTACTCATCCGTTGGAAGGCGAATAATCTTACCTTCGTCTTTCCAAGGTTCACCTCGCCATATGCACAAAAATTACCAAGATGCTATGGCGATTATCCGAAAGTACATGAAGCCGGACCTTTTTATTACGATGACGTGCAACAGCAACTGGCCCGAGATTCGCGACAACTTGCTCCCCAACCAAACAGCTGCCGATAGACCTGACCTCTGTGTCTGGGTGTTCAACTTGAAGCTCAAGGCGCTCCTTCAAGATCTCCTTAACAACCATGTGCTTGGTCATGCGCTCGCGTATGTGTGGGTCATCGAGTTCCAGAAGCGAGGTTTGCCCCATGGACACATTCTGTTGATTCTTCGGGACGAGGACAAACCAAGAACCGTCGAAGATTACGATCGCCTCGTGAGTGCTGAGGTCCCAGATGCGCATGTGTACCCACAGTTGTACGAAACTGTGACAACGTGTATGTTGCACGGTCCTTGCAACCAACGCTGCTTGAATGAAGACGGTGTGTGTAACAAGGGGTATCCGAAGCCGTTCCAGCAGGAGACAGCTGACAACGACGATGGTTATCCGCTTCAGGAGCGACAACGGTGCTACTGTGCAGCGGCATGGCTCACTTTTCACAAATCAGCATGTCGTTCCGTACAACCGTTTCCTGACGCAAAAGTACAACTGCCATCTGAATGTTGAAATCTGCTCCAGATCAAGAGCGTCAAATATCTTTTCAAGTACGCGCACAAGGGACACGACCGAACCAATCGAACTATGTCCGCTCCAGAGGCGGAGCCAGTGAGCTAGATTGAAAGATACACCACCGGACGCTACGTGTCACAGTGTGAAGCGTTGCATCCAATCTTTCAGTTCAAGTTACACGACAGACCACCTGCTGTTCAGCGTCTGGCAGTTCACGAAGAAGGGATGCAGAACGTTGTCCTCTCCGGCTCTGCCGTTGTGAAACGGGCTCCTGTGACTCACACAACTTTGACTGCGTACTTCCGGTTGAACGGGACTGATCCTACGTTCTATTCTGTACCACGATATCTCGATGTATTACTCTTGGGACAAGACCGTCGCCAGATGGATTCGTAGAGTGCGACAACTTCGAACGCCTACCGTTGGTCGCATGTACTTCGTCTCTCCAACTGACACTGAGCGATTTTGCCTCCATCTACTGCTTACTCGGGTCCCCGGCGCCACAAGTTTTGCTGATCTCAGAACCGTCGAACGTACAGCGCACGGTCCGGATGGCCATCCTGTCGTACAGCGTATTACTCATGACATTTGGTGCTGCGTGCATTGCGCACGGGCTTTTGCAAGATGACTCCGAGTGGTACGAGTGTATGAAGGAAGCCTGCGAGTCTATCACCAACTGCAGGCAGCTGCGAGCACTCTTTGTGACAATATTGCTGTTCGGCAACGTGGCCGAGCCAAGGCCACTTTGGGACGAGTATCAAGACCAACTTTCCTGTACGAGAGGCGGCGTGCCGATCCGCGAGCAACCCTAACACCCTATGATATCTCAGCTGCCCTGTCGCAAGTTCAGCATGATTTGCAACTGGTAGGCAAGTCATTGGATGCATTCCCAGGTGTGAGCCCTCCCGAGCCGCTTGACGATGTGCTGGAGCAAGTCCTTGCTCACCCACAGCCTCAACGCGATGCCTACGACCTCCTCAACCATGATCAACGGCGAATATTTGGTTGCGTCACCGAAGCGGCGTTAATGCCAGCGGGCCGCGGCGCAAACCTCTTCTACGTCGACGGTCCAGGTGGAACAGGGAAGACTTTTATGTACAACGCCATCATTGAGCACATAAACGCCACGGACAGACACGCGATTGTCGTCTCATCATCCGGGATCTCCGCGATACTGCTGAAGGGTGGTCGAACAGCCCATTCTGTCTTCAAGATTCCTATCTCAGGGTTGTCGTTCGACTCCGTTTGCGGCCTGTCTGTGAACACAAGAATGGCGGCTTTGATTCGAACTTCAGCTCTGACTATCTGAGACGAAGTCAGCATGATCCACCGATATTGTGTTGAAGCGGTTGACCGTCTCTATCGTGACATTATGAGAACAGTCCATGCGTCATACCTCAGCTTGCCATTTGAGGCAAGATCATGCTACTCGGCGGTGATTTCAAACAGGTGCTACCGGTCATACCACAAGCATCAAGAGCTCACATTGTCCAGTCTACTTTACCGCATTCGCCTCTGTGGCCCAACTTTACGGTGATGCGTCTGACTGTGAACATGCGTGCACACCGGCTGCTTCAAGAAGGAAGGGATGCTTCTCACATGGCCAACTTCGCGCAGCTGCTACTTCAAGTTGGTACAGAATCGGTGCAGTGTGGCAGAGACAATACGTACGTGCAACTTCTTGCCGAAATGTGCATTCCTCCAGGAATCACCCACTCGGACAACATTCAACGAATCATTGACGCCACGTTTCCCAACTTCGCTACCAACTACACCAGCGAACACTTCCTCACAGATCGTGCTGTCCTCGCTGCGAAGAACGGCATCATCGACGAAATAAATCGACATATGCTTGACAATATGCTTGGCGTTGCGACAACTCTCAGATCTACCCACACTCTTTCCAATGGTGCTGAGCGTGGAACAGCCATGTATCCCACCGAGTTTCTGAACTCACTCGCAGTATCCGGCTTGCCTCCGCACCTTCTCAAGCTCAAACCTGATGCCAGTCCTCTTGATGTGCAATCTACGCCCGGCAGCCGGTTTGTGCAATGGCGTTCGCATGATTGTGCGCCACGTTGGTACGCGTGTCGTCACATGCGAGATTGCAATTGGTGATCACGCCGGATCTATTGCGCTTATCCCATGAGTCATTACTTGCCCATCAGATGACAAGTTCCCTTTTCCTTTCCAGCGGCTACAGTTTCCTCTACAACTGGCATTTGCTCTCACAATCAACAAATCTCAAGGTCAGACGCTGTCCTTCGTCGGACTTATGCTCACACCGCCCGTCTTCGCACATGGCCAACTGTACGTTGCTATGTCTCGCGTTGGCTCTCAACAAAACATCAGAATTCTCACAGAGCAAGACCAGCATGGCAGATTCGTAGCTAAAAATGTCGTCTACAGAGAAGCACTAATATATATCCGTTATGGCCGTTCTCTCACAGGGGTTCCATCGGCTTATTTCTTCTTCTCCTTTCCCGACGCCCATCCCTTCAACCCATCATGTTCGCGCTCCAAGTCGATGTTGAAGCCCACGGGACCCCACCAACGGAAGATGACCTCGCATATGCTTCTTTGCGTATTGCTGAACTACTGTGCACACTCAACATTCGCGTCGCTAACATTTACACTAACACGTCTCCACCTCCGCGAACCGCTAAACCCGTGACCTCCACCGCCTCTGCCCCAAAGCGCCCGGTGTCCATCCACCCGATCAGCATCAATCAACCAAGCCACAATACGACGAAGTTGGCAAACACTATGGGGGTGCAAGACGCCAGCGACATCGTCGTCGCCAGCACTGCGCTCATCGACCTCATCCGCGGCGGCATGTAATCGCGCCCGTCCGTGGGCGTCGCTTCACAAAACCGCCCGTCCGTGGGCGTCGCTTCACAAAACCTCCCTGCAATAACGTATAACACAGTTATCGTTACTGTTGTTTTTAACTTATGCTTCCTTCCCGTTAACTGCTAAGTACAGAATTTAACTTGCGTACCCTTCAGTTCGGTACGAACTGAACGGGTTACTAGTACACCATAATATGCTGTAGATTATACACCATTTACACACTGAAATCACACATCCCGGAGAAACGCCCTTCAGACCAGTATTGCATAGGACCATAACCACAAAAACCATGGTCTGCGGTAAAACAGCTGCCAAACCATGGTTATCTGGTTTTAAACCAGTGTCGAGCATGGTTGAGTGGTTGGCTGGCTTCCAATGAATTAGGTTAGGCGTCACACGCGTCAATAGGTCTTAAGCAATCCACAGGAGAGCCATCTGCAGCCGCCGCCACGCCACCAAGCCGTCGTCCTCGTAGCTGCAGGAGAGTCACCAAGCCGTCGTCCACACAGCCACAGTAGAGCCACCAATCCGTCGCCCGCGTCGCCACAGCACAGCTACCTAGCCGTCGCCGCGCTGCCACCACTGCGATGACGAAGCGTGGGAACAAAGAGCACCCACTTCGTCGCAACTTTGTGGGGTGGCCAGATAGTCTAATCAAGGACTATCATCCGCCCGCGCTTCCGCTTTGGGCTCTCGAGAACATCCAGGACGACGAAGCAGAGGGTGCGGCTCTAACTGCGTTGCTGCGGACGCTTAACGACCTGGCGACAGACGAAGAGACTCTCCCCCGTCCACGAAGCCCTGGCGTGTGCATGTACTGCTTGAAAGTGTACGTTCGAAAGCAGGATCTAGATGCGAACTTGCCCCCAGAGATGTCAGCACGGTCTGAGAACTACGTGAATCATCAAAAACGCTGTACAAGAGAGATCGCCCAAGACCCCCCCAACTAAGGAAGCGACTTTGCTTCGGTACCACAGCCTACGAAGAGTCAGTAGATGCGCATGTTCCACTGCGCTTCCTTACTGACCAGGAAGTCAAGACTTTGAAGCAAAAACTTCTTGCCCTCGTTCACAACAGTAGACTTCCAGATTCATTTGTCTCCGAGCCGACTACTCTCGCGTTTTGCGAGTTTTTATGCCCACACATAACTGCGTACATGCCTGATCGGAACGAGTTCGGCGGTGAAATCCTGGAGGCCTACGCTGACGAACTCGACAAGAACGACAAGGATGCGCTTCGCCAGAAGCAACTAAAGTGGGACAGAGCAGGGTCAACCCCCTCAGCGATGTGAGGAAAAACATCTCCAAGCGGCATCTGATGGGCAACCTACTGTCTCTTTGGTGAGACGACTACGTTCGATGTGGTTGGCGTTTCATGGCGCCACGACGCGATCGCAACGGCCATCGACCTCACGAGAGTGCAATGTTGAGAGTTGTTGAGAAGGGTTGGAACCTCGGCGCATTGGTGACTGGTGATGCCGGCCAGTGCAGGAAGGCTCGAAAAATCCTCGCGCCTAGATGGCCCAAAACTGCATTTCTTCTCAACTTGGTGAAACAAGTGCTCAAGACCGCGTTCCCCAAGGTTGCGCGAGATGCCGGGACGATAGTAAATGTGTTCCAGGCGTCGTCGGCAAAGTGGCTGAAGCTGGCGCATGACATGATGCACGACACGTACGATGCAAAGTGGCAGTTCATTACACCGTGCGAGACGCGCTGGAACTCTATGCATGGTTGCTTTGCGTCTCTTCTGCGCGTGATGACAGCGTGGGTCTCCTTCCACAGGCAGCACCACCAGAAACCAAAATACCCGAAGAAGTTCCTACTCCTAGGAAAGCCTAACTTTTGGAAGCGTCTACGGGAAGCCGAGAAGATCATCCGCCCACTCTCGCGCGCATCCTATCGCTTGCAGCGAGATGAAAACATGCTTGTTGACGACGTGCGGTCCTTTGCTGAAATCTTTGCTGGGTTCCGCAGTGCACCACGCTTTCGGAAGAAGTTGATTGCATGCGTCGAGCAACGCTGGAAGGACTGTGAGCAGCCACTCTTTTTACTCGCCTACTTTTTGCACCCGAAGTACGTCAAGAATATCCGGGAGCTTATTGCGCATGGGATTATCAGTGTGGCATCGATTTGCAACTTCGCGATATATTATTACGGACTTGATCCCTCGAATTTGGAACCACGTAAGGGAGGAAGGGTCGAAGGAGATTGCGAAGCTTGCGACTGCCATCTTGGCAATTGCCGTCAACACCGCGTCTTGCGAGCGTCTATTTAGTGAGTTTGGGGCAATTCATTCGGCTTTTCGGAATCGCCTGCACCCCGAGAAAGTCCGTCGCATCCATATCATCGCAAGGCTATCCGAAAGAAATATGGTACGAAGAAGGCTTCGCAAAAGACGATCGTGGATCCTGCTGAACTGACTGCGCGACCATCGGTTTCTACTCCTGTACGGTCTCGGGAGCCGCGATGGACTCCCGATCGATCGTGGCGTGGAGACCCCCGGATTTTTCACCCCACCAAGAAACTCTTTGCGCACGGTTGGCCGTCCAGTGGAAGAGACCGAGCTGTTGGAAGGGGACGAAGATCTAATCCAAGAAGATGTCGACTGTGACTTCGAGTTTATGAACCGTGTGCTCGACGAGATAATTGATCCTGAGATACAGACTGAGTACAACAACCTACAGCAGCATCGCGAAATTTCCGAGGAAGTAGTTGATATCCAGACAAAGTGTGACAGGAGACGCACTCGACAGCGATGACGGGTACGACCGTGAAGACGACGATGAAGCGTATTATGGCAGTGATGATGACGACAGCGTCTTGGTTCCCCATGTGCCAACGCGGCTCAATCAAATGGAAGCAAATCCAGGACCCGTTTGCGGTCCGATTCTGGAGAATGCTTGTGTTGAAACCCTTGAAGGTCTTCGGGCATGGAAGATATCGCTTGCGAAAATGTTTCGTGCCTGTCCAGCTACGACAAACAACGAAAGCAACGAAAGCGACGCGATTTGACTGACACCGTAGGAATGCGAACATATCAAATACAGATGATGCTAGCACGATGTGTTTTGCTTGTTCTCTACATTCTCTTCAGAAGACGAGCACTCTAGTAACACGGAATGAACGCTGTAGAGCAGATCCGCTGGTGAACCTCACACCATTAATCTAGTGCTCCTGCACCTCGGCTCAGTCGAGCGCGCAGTTTTGGCGTTCTCGGTCTGGGCGTTTATAACGAGGTAGTATGTCTCCACGTGGATAAGTGCGGTGCGTTGTCTCTCGAGAGGTCGCGCTCGATAGATTTCACGGCCGTGCCGCACCACCAGGACCGCACGTCGTGATGATGATGCAGGTGGTGATGATGAACGTGAAGTTTATTTAGCGCATAGAATGTACCCAATACTTTCGGAGGGGACTGGGAGGTCCTAGGAAACGGAAAGAGAATGAAGGCCTCCGACGGCCAACCACGGGCGAAGGTCGTTGGTAAGGTGCTTAAGGACGTTCCCACGCCCTGCTCGACCAGTGGGGTGTAGTGCTTGAGAGCTGGCGGCTTGGTCCATAGCTGGATTGGTGAGCGAGTCGGCCATCTTGTTGGTGGCGTGTAAATGATGTGACCAACGGCAGACATCAACTTGGTCTGCGAGCCGTCGGGCAATGGCGTAGAGGCGGAGAAGGCGAGAGTTCTTCGGAGGAGAGTAGTCCCGAAGTTGGCGGATGATGACGGCACTGTCTCCAACGATCTCGAGCGCGGGACAGCGGTGGACGCGCGTAGCGCGTAGCCCGGTAATGCGTCCTTGGTATTCCGCTTGGTGGCTTGTCGTGACTTGGTGAGCGTGGCTCATTGCAGCGCTCCAGACCACTCGATAGTCGCTGATGGGGGTGTCGAGTCCCACAACACAGGCACCGGCCCCTCCGGGGCCAGGATTGCCGCGCAAAGCGCAGCCAAAGAAGAGCATGTGGACTGCCGAGTCACTCGACTCAGACGCAGGAGCCGTGGGTGTTGGGTCTTAGGATCGTACGAGAGAATCGCGCGCGAAGTTCGCGAAGCGGGAGAGCATGCAACGGGGGAGTGCGCGTGTCGTTAGAGCAGCGGAGGACAGACGTACCGAGGACGTTCTGGGGAGGGCAGCAGCAGTCCATTCACAAGTTATGCCGGGCTCGATGAGTCACAGGGAGAGGAGGCCCTTGTTGGATCGAGCGGTCGCTCGGAGCCTCAGAGATGTTATGAGAAGTATATTTGAAGAAATCCATTTTATGGAGGGTGTATATTTGGTTTTCGTATGGGTTTGAGCCGTCCGTGCAAAAGAGAACTGGCTATAAGATGGCGTACGGCGGTTCAAGCTGATGGACAGCGAGTACGTGCGCGTCGTCGGCGGTCCTGATCAGGAACACGCGAGTTATCCGCTGAAGCTTTTAAATCCGCTTCGCCAAGTACTTCTTCTTTTCTTGGACTTCTTTGCAGCTGGTCTCAGAAGCGGCGCTGGCATCGGGATCCCGCTGATGGCTGGCGATACGTCGTCGTCGCGGCTGCTTGATCTTTGTCCTCCGTGTTCAAGTCGACACCATCGACGGCGTCATCGAGGCGTTCGACGGCATTGTTGAGCTCAGCTTGGGTGGGCACCCCGACCCGACCAAAGTGCGCTGAGCTGAGGTCTTCATCATCCAACTCCGCGTCAGACTCATCAGAGTCGGAGTCGCCCTTGTAGTCGGGGCCCTTGATTAAGCTGCGAAGCCCTTTGTCGTTGATGGATGCTTCGGCCCGGGTCTTCCAGACCGAGCAGTTCTTCGCGTTGAGCCGACCAGGTAGGGGAAATTGTGATGGAGCGAGGCTTGCGTTGGGCTCATAACCTGTTAGAGTTAGAGGAGGCCACGTGCGAGGAGGAGACTTGTTGGGAACACTGCAAAAAGCAGAAGCGTATTACAGTAGAGAAAAGAGGGAACACGAGGAGGTATCTCTCGTGGAGACCAAACTGTGGCACCAAAAGGGGGTCACATTGTGGTCCATCAATCTTCTTCTGAGAAACTGATGACGCCATTGACGTTGGCTTGTTGAATACTAGATGATACAGATGATGGATATCATATATGTATATATACCGGAAGTATATACGAGGGAACATGTGTTTTGAGAGGTTGAAGACTCCTAGTCACCGTTCAACCTCTCAAAACACATTGTTCTTTGTCCAGTACAAGAGCTAACATTAACATGAGTGAAATGAATCCCGAGTTTCACTTATGTAAATCATTTCATTCCTCTGGGTGTTGGACCACAATCAGTCTGAAGGCACGATGGAAATGTTGGCTGATTAGCACAGTAAAATGCTATAGAAATGCCCGAGACGCAATAACCTTGCTCATTTACAGTTAGTTAGAGTCGAACCGCTGGGAGAATTCAGCGACCGCTAGGGCGCGCACCAGTACTTCGAGTGAAGTCATCGGCAGTGAATGATCAATTGCCATGGATGAGCCATCTGTCGTTGCAGAAACACCTCGCTTCTCCACATTGAGTCCTTTTTTGGTATCTTCATAGTTGAATTCATTATTATCCCACTATCCATTATAAGAGGTAAATATGTATTCTATATCTAGACTACAAGTATCAAATATCAGAGGCCTACGCTGTTTGTGAAAGTACCCATATCTCCGCATCTGAGCCGGTTTCTTTCGGATCACCTGGTTCGACTGAACAGGTCCATCGACGTGGATCAAGTCACACACGTTGATTGTGAGAATTATGATGCGCACAAAGAGATACATACAGACAGCACCGAAAGAGAGGCAAGAGAGGACCACCAGCAAGCACCTATCTCTCAGTCTGCAATTTGCTTCGTCGTCACTCCCTCCTGCCCACCACCTTTCACTACCAAAAGCAAAATGTTCCCACTCGTTCGCTCGTGCGTGCTCGTCGCGTCGGCGCTGCTCGCATCGACGGCCGATGCTCACGGTCGTCTCGGTCTCCCAGCACCAACGTTCATCGCGTCGGCGCAGTCCAAACCCAACTATTGGGCCTACGGCGTCTACGCCGCCAAGAACCCGCCGGCCGCGAGCTACGCCGGGTCGCAGAGCGAGCCCGACCTCAAGAAGCGCGAGCAGACGTTCGATACCAACTTTAAGAAGAACGGCTTCACGAGCCTCAAGAAGTGGATCATGGAGAACCAGGTCGTCGGCAAGTATGACGGGCGCCCGTCCGGCGGCACGCCTGAGTGCGGCTACTCGGACCCGAACGGCAAGGAGCAACCGCTGCCGCCGCAGCTCAAGTGGCCGAGCCCGACGTTCCAGCACCCGGGCCCGTGCGAGGCCTGGTGCGACGACGAAGTCGTGATCCCGTACCAGGCGAGCTGCAACGCCTACGCCAAGCAGGGCCTGATGGACTATGACAAGGCCAAGTGCGTCGGCAAGAAGATGTTGTCGTTCTACTACTTGGCCGTGCACGTCGCCGAGCCGTTCCAGGTCTACGCCAGCTGCGTGCGTCTCCAGGGCGCGCGTTCGGGCGCCGGTAGTGCCAACAGCGGCACTGTCGGTGGCGAGGCCAAGAACAACACGGCGCCAGCGACCGCCCCCAAGTCTGCGGCTCCGGCTCCTGCTCCTGTTGCGGCTCCTTCCTCGGCCCCGGCTCCGGCCCCCGCGAGCCCGCCGGCGTCGAACGCTGGACCCAGCAAGTGCAACCGTCGCGACTAGACCGACGCGAGGGTGGCCGCTGTATGTATGTTACTCTATTGTCGTAGTTCGAGGCGGACTGTATATCGTTGAGTTTTCCAATATCAACAAGTCTTGACCCGCCTCTTCTCCTCGTTTCGATCTCACTCATCTGACCATGGAACCTCTCGACGTTCATGCATGATGCTCTGCAATCACGTGGGCCACAACGTGGCGGGCCCCACGAATCGTACAGATCTTGAGAGGCTGCCATCGTCACAGCCCCCGTGGCAGTGCTACGTTGCTACGCGAGTGCAGTCGATTGTGCTAACTTTAGTAGATGAGAACCAATCATCTGTACTCTGTGCTCGCTTCCATTCGCTGTCGCTTCAACTACTTGGGAACCGCTGAGCCTTTTCTGCATTAATTGACATGGCGGAGACCACTGTCCTCTCCCCGACCAGGTGCTTTATCGGATTCTCGTTGTGGCTGTTGTCATACAACCGCCCGGCGCTCACTTTCGCTCGAGACGACGGCATTCGTCTCAAGCGCCGTCAGCTCAAGCTTTCATCTAGGTGGTTCAATTTATTGCTTACAGGATGTGGATAATATCCATTCCGATGCCCGCACTGAGGCTTGAAGTCGGAGCCGGTTTTATTAGTATCAGTCTGGCGCATCCGATGCAGCCCATCCCCAAGAGCCACGTCGTCTCGTGAGCCACATGGACGCTTACTTATTGAAGCACTCAGTCATCAACAGCTTCAATGTGGCGGCGCTTCCTGACTCAGCACGATGAGTATCTCTTTGAGAAGGGTCAGGAATGACTGAGGCAGAGAGAGTAAATGGTATCAAATCGAAGTTTGGACCCAGGTACACCAGTCACCGTCAGACGCCGGCCTCCTCTAGCTGCTGCAGCACGTTCTTGACGTCGATCGTGGAGAGATGGTCCGCCCCCTGTCCTCATCAAAAGGGTCAAGATCGAACTCCCGCACAAGTAGTAGATCACCATTCTCTCGTACCAGGTTTTCGACGTACAGCTCGAGCGCCTGACCGACAAGCGTCTTTGCCTGAGCGTGGTCACCTAGGTATAACAGCAGCAGCCCGCGCGTGTACGTGGCTTCCCCGGTTGCGACGTGGTGCTTGCCCAGCGATGCCGCGCGTGCCTCCACTATATGGAGGAGCATGACTGTGGCCTCTTGGATGCGGAGCCGCTGGTGCTCGAGCATCCAGCCGGCCGTGGCCTCAGGCGGGTTGGTCAGAAATCGGTACCAGATATCCACGACCTTGTCAAACATGCCCAGCGCACTTTCACCGTGCTGCGGGGCTGCTTGCTGCGCCGATTGCATGCGGCTAAAGATCTAGCCGAGGCAAAAGTAGAGCTCGGACGTGTACAAGTGCTCGGGGCCAAAAAGAAGCGAGCAGTGGTACGCGCCGTGGGCCGCGCGCTGGAGCGCCTCAGGGTACACACCGTACTCCATGAGCAGCACACTGTAGAGCTTGTTCATGCGGACGACGTAGAGGTTCTTGAGCTCCTCGGACACGCCTCCCGTGGCGCCCACCTGCGTCTGGTCTTTGACCAACAGCCAGTTGACGAGCGACAAGACCTCTTCGGCCTGCTTGAGCTGCCGTTCCTGAAGCGCAATCTCGACAAGCACCAAGTAGAACGGCACGAGCCGCAGCGAGCTCTTGCCGAAGCGCTCGGTCGCACGCGTGAGCGCAAGCAACGCACGCTCCTGCGCGGCCTTGAGCTGCCGCGCAAAGCAGAGCTCTTCGCTTTCCCGGCGGAGCTGCTCGCACTCGTCATCCCGCGGCTGCTCTTTCGATGACGAGACGGTCGAGTTGCTTCGCTGCATAATCCGGAGAGAGAGAGAGAGAGAGA
>JAADXL010001012.1:0-12856 GCA_023337755.1 Pythium aristosporum
ACATCCACGCCGCCAACGAGATCAATGATTTTGGCAAAACCCTCCATATCCACTTTCATATAATAATGAATAGGAGCACCCAGAAATTGTTCGACGGTCTTCACCGACATATCAACGCCTCCGAAGGCATAAGCATGATTGATCTTATCTTCTGTACCATGTCCTACAATTTCTGTTCGTGTGTCCCTTGGAATATTAAACATGAGCACTTGTTTTTTCGCTGGATTCACACTTAGCACAATAATCGTATCCGAGCGACCCGGATCATTTGGACGCTCATCCACGCCAAGTATGAGTGCATTAAAAGGCTCTTTACTGTTGATATCCACTGGAAGCCCACCTCTACTATCTGTGACTGAGACAGGCTTAACAGGATTTCGAGGCTCATATATTTGGTCAGCAGTTGATTTAACGGATTGGTAGAGATATATGGCATAACCAAACACAACAATCACTAAAAGGGAAACAATCCACGTTGTAATTTTAATCCACTTTTTCATGGGATCTTCCTCACTCACATTCAAGATGTTAACTGTCTTGATTAAATGATTGCTGCCGTTTTCCCCTCAAGTTTCTTCAAACCCGGACGACCTACAGAGTAATATTGAAGATTAGATGCTTGAATCTGTTCAGCGCTGTACAAATTACGACCGTCAATCATAATGGGATCCTTCATGACTTCGGCCAACTCTGCCAAATCAATATGAGCAAATTCCTTCCATTCGGTCAACACACACAGGGCATCTGCTCCTTCAGCAGCGTCGAGTGGATTCACTTCCCACGAGATCGAGGCTACATCTATCTCTTTACGGAAATTAGCTGTTGCAATGGGATCATAAGCCTTGATTACTGCTCCTGCATCGCTTAGATGTTGAATGATATCGATCGCTGGAGCATCTCGCACGTCATCCGTATCCGGTTTAAAAGCTAGTCCCCATACTGCAATTGTTTTTCCTGTCAGGGATCCCAGCGCCTCTTCCAATTTGTGAATAACATGGAAGCGTTGATCCTGATTTACTTGGACAACTGATTTTAACAATCTGAAATCATAGTCCACCATACCCGCGATTTGAATTAATGCCTGTGTGTCTTTGGGAAAGCAAGATCCTCCGTAACCAATACCCGCTTTCAAAAATGAAGATCCAATACGCTTGTCGTACCCCATACCCTCGGCTACTCGTGTAACATCGGCTCCTACTTTTTCACATATATTCGAGATTTCATTGATAAATGATATTTTGGTTGCCAAAAATGCATTGGATGCATATTTGATCATTTCTGCTGATCGGATATCCGTAATGACCAGGTTCTCCGTTAATGGACGATGTAGTTTCTTTAGTGTTTTAATTGCCCGATCACTGTTCGTTCCGATGACAATACGGTCGGGATTCAACGTATCTTTGACCGCAGATCCTTCCCGAAGAAACTCGGGTACAGAAGCCACATCAAATGGTTGGGAAGAGATACTTCTGATGAGCTCTCGCACACGATCGTTGGTACCTACAGGTACTGTGCTCTTGGTTACAATAATTTTATAGCTCTCAATGTGACTTCCAATCTCAACAGCCACTTGCTCTACATAGCTCAGGTTGGCTTCTCCGTTGGGAAGTGAAGGTGTGCCTACAGCAATAAAGATAATATCTGACTGGTTAATGGCCTCAGCGATATTAGAGGTGAACGACAGTTTTCCAGCTTGCATGTTGGAAGTCATCAGCTCTTTGAGTCCTGGCTCATAGATGGGAACGTTGCCCTCATTGAGCATTTCAACTTTAGCCTGATTGTTATCCACACAGATGACCTGATTGCCGATTTCCGAAAAGCATACTCCCGATACAAGACCTACGTACCCTGTTCCAATCACCGCAATATTCATCTTGTTTTCCCCCAATTCACACAATTTTGGATAATATCTGTCCATCCCATCTCAATTCGCACGATATCCTCTTCTACCAGCTCACTGCCCATTTGGACTTCAATGATTTCGAGTTCCGTTACGGCTTTCACACTGTGTTTACTACCAGCCGGAATTGAAATGATATCCCCCTGATTCAGCAGTCTCAGCTCACCATCAAGAATCAATTCGCCTTGTCCCGAAACGACTGTCCATACTTCATTTCGTTTCAGATGGTATTGATAAGAAAAATTCTTATCCGCCCCAATAATAATGCGTTTGGTTAATACCTCTTCTCCTTTGGCGTTACGTGTATAATCAAGCACCTTATAACAACCCCAGCGGCGTTCTTCATACATGGGGCGTTGAGTGCTATCCTTAAGAACCTCTTTAATCTGTGGACTTGCCTCTTTCTCACTGACCAGAATTCCATCCGGGCTTGTAGCAACGATCAGATTGGATACACCCAGCACACACACCGGAATGTTCAATTCGTTGATCAGATGTGTGTTCACCGAGCTGTTCGTCATTACACCTTTGCCCACAATATGGGTACTCATCTCATCTGTCAGCGTGTTCCATGTACCAAGGTCTTTCCAATATCCCTCATAAGGTGTAACCACAATATGACTGGCTTTCTCTACGACCTGGTAATCAAAACTGATTTTCTGTAATCTTCCATATTGTTTGAGCATCTCTTCATACTGAATTGGAAGCTCAAGGGAAATCAGAAGATTAATCAAATAATTCAGCTTGAATGCAAAAACCCCGCAATTCCAAAGGGCAGATTGTTCTATCATCTCTGCCGCTTCAGCTTCACAGGGTTTCTCTTGAAAACGTGATACTTTGGCGTACTGTAAGTGTTTCTTAGCTTCATGTTGATCAGGAATAATATAACCGTATTTCTCTGAAGGATAAGTGGGTTTCACCCCAATTAATGCAAGCTCCGCACCAGACTCATCCAATAATCCTTCAAGCTCCGTAACTTTATAGAAAAAGGATTCCTCCACATATGGATCAACGGGAAGTACAGCAACCGTTTCGTTCAGACTTACACCCTGTACCGAGTACAGATAAACAGCTGCCAAGGCGATCGCGGGAAAGGTATCTCTGCGTTCCGGCTCAACGACAAGATCAACTTTATCGCCCAGTTGACTTCGTAAAATCTCCACCTGCGGCTTGCTCGTTGCAATCGTGGCCTGTTCGCTTAGTCCCGTATGCTGCAGTTGCCTCCATACCCGCTGCACCATGGATTCAGTCTGCCCTTCAGGTCCCTCCAGTACTTTCAGGAATTGCTTTGATCTCGTATCGTTGGATAAAGGCCATAACCTCTTGCCTGATCCACCGGAGAGAAGAACTATTCTCATGGTTATCACTCCACTCTCTATATTTTACACACATTGAGCCCGGATTTTTTATACTGTTGCAGTTGTTTCCATATACTTAGGCGCAGGTGGAGAGCTAGCTTTTGAGGAGGAATCCATGTTTGCCGTGTTCACTTCATGAGTCCATATCCGATAATATCCCGAGTTCTTTCCATAAGAGTTATCTATCAGCACATTGGGTTTTGCCATAAGGCAAGACAGGATATGCCCGTGTAATCTGGAAGAATGAATCGTGCGATAGTCCGCGAAACAACGAATAGCCTTGTTTACCAGATAATCACTATATTTCATCCATAAAAATTGTGAAATGGCTCTTGACGCCCGCTTTTTTAGTCCTTTACTGATGTAATAGATAAGTTTCTTTTCATATCTGTTATATAATGTTGGCCAATCCTGATTATCGCCTTGTACTTCCAGTTGTGTTTGTTCTGAATTTTTTTCAATATCGGTTCTATAAAAGTTGAGTCTCTCTTTGCTTGGGTTACTTTTTACTTCGATTGGCCAAAGCTGATGCGCCATATCTGGAAGAAGAGCAATATGACAATTTATAAAATACGTAGACGCCAACTGATAAGATGGCTCATCTCGTACATATAAATGGAGATTCGTATGTTTATTAAAAATTGCCGCTGTTTTAAGAATATTGGTTTCCTCTTTATAGAAGATGGTCTGAGGCAAAATTACTATTTTGTGTCGGGGATAATTCTGAACAAGTGTTTCTCTCACCTTCTGGTGAGCATCATACAAATCTCCGAAATTTCCTCCACCACTAAGAACAATAATGTGATCTTCTGGGATTTGAATGTTTTCATGAAAATCATGCACGCTATATCGCGCAGAAACGTGAATGTGATTGCTCTTAAAAAAAGCCTCTGCTCCTTTCATAATTAATATATCCCCGCCGTTACTATAGACAGGATAATCAATATAATAAATTTTGGATTTAGGAGGTACAACCTCCAGTATCGATTCAAGCCGTTTTTTTAACTCATCCATGGGATGAATCCTTTGCAAGTTTGGCATCTTTTCCGGCTCCTTTAATTATATTTTTATCTCTTAATCTTTGCTTTAGGAAAGCTATATCTTCCTTGTTATACAGCATCTTATAGATAGGCATTTTAAAAATAATGGAAACCGATGCAAGTGACATCAACATGCGTACAAAGGAACCAAGCAATAAGGCCAACCCGATTCCGTATAGGCCCAGTAGTGGAGTGAGCACAAAAAATAAAGTAATGGTCACAGCCAATGCCACAATCTGCCGAAGTACAATTACACCAGGTCGCCCTAGCGCATTAAAAGCAGATGCCAAAATCCAGGATCCTCCGCCAACAATGCATTCCAGAGATAACAAATAAAACACACCGCTGGCTTCAAGAAATTCCGGTCCGAATAATAATCCAATAAAAAAACGACCAATCAGCATACTAGGTATGATGATGATCGTCATAAGAACCATACTGATTCGAAAGGCTCTGCCCACTAGGGTCAGTACCTTCTGCTGCTCCATGCCTGCAACCTTCGGAAAGATAACATTCGTTATCGCAGTCTGAACTACGTTAAACATTCGGGAGAGGGCAAAAACAACCGAATACAGCCCAAAATCTTTGGGAGTAAGCAACGCCAAAATAATAATTTTATCAAACTGGTTATACAACGTACCCAGTAATTCTACACCGTATACTCGAATGCCATAACTGAATAAGTGAATACAGGTTCTGAATTGACCCGCCAGTTTGTTTGCTGAACTGAATACTTGCTGACGCATGGCATACATGTAACATACTAATACTAGTACATTGGCTGCAAAACTGACTATGATCGCTCTTTCCACCGTCAATATCCCTGTTACCCACAGCAATACCAGACCTACAAGATTAAATAAGGGCGCAAACAGCCTCGATAGATTATAAATATGAAATTTATCCGTTCCTTGAGCGGCTGCTGCAAGCACTCCCATAAACAGCATGACAGGGACCATGGATACCGTATACCAGCGCGCAAGGGAAATGACCGATTCCGAATATCCGGCCAGCCAGGAAGAGATGCCAAACCAACTTACAACTCCAGCTATGATGCTGATGGGAATTTGAACTGCAAAACTCATGCTGATGTACGTTGGCAATTGATTGCTGTTCTTTTTCACATTGTAGATTAATGAGGTTGGAAGACCAAGTGCAGCAAGTCCAGATATAAAGGCGGGCCAGAACAGTACAGCTGCAAGTTCCCCTTTACCCGTTGCCCCGAACATTCGGGCTGTAATAATAGAAGTGAGGGTCGTTACAGCCATAATGAGAATATTGGCAAAACTGGTCATGAGAATGGTCTGCACCATACTGCGCTGTCTTGGATTTTTGGCAATGGCCATGTTCATCAGGTGTTCAGTCCTCTGCCGTTCCGGAAAGATCCTACAATCGTCCCGTTACGATAAGATATCTTGGCCATTTCACTCATTACCTTTTGGACATTATTGAATGAGATCAATATTAATAACGCCGCTTGAACAATCCTTACAGTATGCTTGAATATTCCCCATCCACTCTTTTTATACCGTGTTGCATCACTAATGCCTTGCCAATAAACTCTTCGCAGTAACCAACGTTTAGTTAGCCTACTTTTTGCTATTTTATGTTCTACAATAGCGTATGGACTGTAAAAAACTTTATATTCTAAACGAACCCGACCGATTAGTTCGCTTTCTTCACTCGACATTAAATTACTACCTACACGTCCTAAATCTTCTCTAAACGGTTTAATCTGCTGAAAAATATTCATCCTGAATGCTACGTTAGCTCCAAAAGGAATAGATGCCGCCTGCATTTCAACAACCTCGTCAGAAAAATCCATTAACGTGTACAAACTGACGATATCATGGGGTATCCATTCAGGCTTCCCCCCCTCCCAAATCGGAATTATTTTTCCACCGACACATCCAATCCGGGAATCCATATCGAATATTTTAACGACTTCTTTAATCCAAGTTGGACACGCTAATGCATCATCATCCAAGAATAAAATAAATTCCCCTTTCGCTTCCTTTATTGCTCTGTTTCTTGCATAGGACAATCCTAATTGTGGCTCAAAAATATAACGAACATGTTTTGGCATATTAAAAGAATCGAATAATTCTTTCGTGTTATCTGTTGAATTATTATCAATAACCAGAATCTCGTAATCAGCACTACCCGTGTCCCCATTCAAAACACTTTCAACAGCCTGCATCGTGTCTATTGCTCTGTTGTGTGTACAAATGGATACTGAAGCCCTCATTATCTCACCCCAAATATACAGTTTTATTGGTTCAGGCTAATTGCTTCAACAGCTGACCGCGATGCGACCATAGACAATGATTGATAACCCAATCATATCCGTTATTCCCCATCGTCCTGGCCAGTCCCTCATCTGTAATCAATTCTTCGATACGATTGGCGATTTCCTTCTCATCCATAGGATCTACGAGATAACCGGTTATTTCGTCCTTTACCGCATCAGGAATCCCACCACTATTCCCCGCAATCACAGGCAATCTGTAGTAGTTGGCTTCAAGAAATACAATTCCGAAACCTTCAACATCACCTTTTTCCTTAATATCACGGCTAGGCATGACAAACAGATCAGAACATTCATATAACTGATGCAGCTCATGGTCAGTGATCCCACCTGTGAAGACAACTACAGAATCCAAGCCGTACTGCCTCACCAGACGTTCCAATTGCCCTTTATGGGGTCCATCTCCGCATATTAGATATTTCAGATTAGGAATCCGAGCGATCACATGACTAATGGCTTTGAGAGTGACATCATGTCCCTTTCGCTCCACCAGACGAGAGACGGTTATCATTACTTTTTTTCCGTGCAGATCATACTTATCCCGGATATCTTCATGGAGTCCAGAATCACCGTTTAATTTGCTTACGTTTAATCCTGGTGGAATAATGACAATTTGCAACTCTGGAATGCCCAGCTCCACCAACTTTGACTTCGTATACTGACTATTCGCAATCACCTTGTCAGACCGCCTCAAAATGAACAACAGGAGTGGGAACAACTTGCTGTTCACCATCCCCATCACATCCAGCCCATGAACATAAGGGAAATATTTCACTCCAAAAAAGGTTTTCATAAACGGGCCCGCAATGCCTACCGGAAATATGTTGACAAAGTGTATTTCGTCCGTCTTTTTGCGCCATTTCAGAATAATAAGCTGAATGACCAGGATAAGCTGCGATAGGATGAGCAGGAACTTATTGGAATTCCAAAAAATTCGCTTACGGATAATTTCGAAATTGGTCTTCCGGTCAAATTGTTCGGACTCTGCAATATCTTTTATTTTATTGGTTAGAACTGTGGTCTCTTCTGCCGGAATCTGTGATATAAGTCCATAGGCATAATCATGAATCCCTCCTTTTTCAGGTGGGAAGTCAATAGCAACAAACACTTTATTCATAGGTTTTATCTCCCTTGAAAGACCGCATAAAGCCTTCCTACACCGTACTCATGATAACGTTGACCGTATCCTTGGCGCATTTGTTCCAGGAGAAAAAAGCTGAATGCTCTCTGCCCTGAATGGACAATTTCTGGCCAAGCTCCGGATCAGACATAATCTCGACGAGGCGTGAAGCGGCTTCCTGCGGGTGATGAGGATCAAAGTAAAGCCCAGCTTCCCCACATACTTCCGGAATGGACCCTCGAGAGGATACAATCACTGGACAGCCGAGCGCCATCGCCTCCAGCGGAGGCAAGCCAAATCCTTCATACAACGACGGGAAAATGAAGCCAGCAGCATGTTCATACAATGCTTTTAACTCTTCGTCCGTCACATAACCCACCCAATTTACGCCATCCGATTCGTTTAATGCGTGATTGCTGAATACCTTGCTGTTTTTCGATCCAACAATGACCACACTCAGATTTTGCGCCTTCACCTCAGGCAAAATCTCTAAAATCAGCTTGAAGTTCTTATATGGATTCATGGTGCTGACAGCCAGGACGTATGGTGATTGTATCCCGTATTTCTCCAGCGTCCCTTGAGCAGCCTGCCTGTGATGAATATGATCAATGCCCAAGTGAGTGACGGTTACCTTCTGCGCGGCAATTTTGCAGTGTTGGATCAGTTCTCCTTTGGAGAAGTTGGAAACCGTGATCACCTTTTTGGATATCTTCCCCAACCTAACGGTCAAAAACTGGTACCATGAACGAAAAGCAAAGGAAAATGCCTTCGGATAACTAAATACGGATGCATCATGGATCGTCACGACCTGATTTCGTTTAAAAGCCGGGCCTGTATTACACAGGTTAATCAGTAATCCTTTTCTCGCGTAGAGCGGAAGTTCAAGCTGCTCCCACACATGTCCCTTGAATCTACCGACCACCTGATGCCGGATATGCTTTAATTCAAGTTTAGTGATCACATTGGCGGGGGAAAGCAGACAAAACTCATACTTTGTTCCATCCACCTCCCCCGCTTCAATGAGTTTGTCTATTTCCTTTATAAGCTCAATTGCATACCGCTGTACCCCGGTAACGGTCTGAGTTAGGAAGCGGGCATTAATGTATATTCTAATCATGTCATTCTCCATTTCTCTTTGAAATTTCCAGACGTGAAGCCGGATGAACCCCCTGGAAGGTAACGCCCATATCCTTCGCTTCATAATAGAGACTAACGAACTCTTCATTCATTCGATCAGAGCTAAACCTCTCCTTGTAAATGCCATGCCCGACTTCTCCCATGGCAGCCAGCGTCATTTTATCGAGATTCATCAAAATCTCTCGCAGTTCTTCTGGTCGCTCAAGATCAAAAATGTATCCGTTCATGCCATGTGAGATTAACTCTGGTAAGGAGGCTCGATTGCTGGCAATCACTGGTTTGCGGTTCTTCATGGCTTCCAAGGCTACCAGAGGTAATCCTTCCCACCTGGATGGCATAATAATCGCATCGCATTGCTCGTAATAGTGATCTATTTCCGCATTGTCCACCCATCCCAGCCGAACAACATTTTCCGGGAAATTCCACTCATTCTTCTCCAGCACGCTATCACCGATGACATATAGCCGAATCAACTGTTGAAGTTCAGGATATTTACCCATCACATCCAGAAGGATATCCAGTCCTTTCTGTCGATCATATCTGCCAACGAATAAGAGCTGAATGGCATTTGTCTTATCCACATCGTCTCGAACAACTGGCGTAGAATGGTCTGGTCGCTGGGTCTTTTTCCGATCACGCAGACCACTGTATACAAACCTGGATTTGGCAGGAGACATCCCCAGTCGAACGGACTGCTCCAGCTCATACTTCGAAATATTGATGATAAAATCCGTTTTGAACTCCAGCACTTTCTCGATCATGAAATAGGCCTTTTTATGCAAAGGTTTGGTATCCATTAGAAATGACCATCCATGGGAGCAATAAAATACGCTGGCTTTTCGGGGCGAAATAAAAAACAAGCCCCTTGCGAGCATACCCGCAAATGAGCTGTGAACATGAATAATATCCGGTTGAATACGTCGTATGGCTTGGTGAATCTGTCTCATGGCCGAGAAAAAGTGTTTGGGGTGACGCTTATACTTGTAACGGAAGATGCGATCTGGCTCCAAATCGAAATCAGAAGCCGAATTATGGTCGCTCATCAACAAATAAACATCAAAAATATGACGTTGGTATGCGACGAGCTCGTTTAAATATGTCGCTACCCCACCAACAACGTATTCTCCTATATGCAAAACTCTCATTTACGCTCACCCGCTTTGTAAGGTATATCGTCTGTTTCGCGATGCCAATAAAGAGCCATGCCAATGAACATCCAGAAGAAAACGTTGGCAGGAAACAGCTCAAGTACATTCGTTGTTAAACTTGCGGCTGCCACTCCTGCGCCAAGAGCGAGTGCTACCTGAGGCAGACGCAAAGAATCCGAGTCAGGTAATGTATTCATTCTCTTAACGAGCGAGACAACAATCCACATAAATAAAACGACAAAATAAACGATTCCGATCCAACCTGTCTGTTCGTATAAGGAAAAGTACTGATTGTCTACCGCAAAATTACTGGAGTTCAAACCCATCATATGCGTTCTCCGGCTTGCAGCCCCTACCGAACCAATCCCATTGCCAATCATTCCATTCATCGTGAAAGGAGAAGTGAGACTGCTTCCCCATGTCTGTAATCGATCCAATAAGGAAGAACTGGAAAGCAGATTTTGAGATTGCAGCATTCTGCCCCCGAAAAATACAGCTGCTGGGAGCAACATGAACGTAACTGCCAGTATCAGTGTGTTTTTTTTGCTAAATTTACGAATATGCAGAAAAAACATAACCACTTGATAAACAAACCATAGTAATAGTGCTGATCGAATGGTCGACAACAGCAAGAAGCTGATCGTCAGCAGTTGGATACATATGCGAAAACTCCGATGGTTCACTGCCGCTTTGGTTCGTTCGGCAATGATCCCCGTTATAAGCAGAGCATACGCATAGCCATCAGGTGAATACGTAATGGAAGACAAACGCGGTACTCCCTCAAGATAGTTTTTGATGTTTACGCCGTATACAAACCCCAACGTGATCAGCTTTTCTATCCCAAGAGAGTATTGAATTAACCATCCTGCAATTAGCATCATAAAAATGATCAGGTTGGTTCTGGCAAATGCGTAGATTCCACCATATTGAGCCATAAGCATGCCTGCAAATAACATCACCAGGGGTAAAAATGTAATTTTAATCCCATAGATCAATGTGACCACGCTGGAACCCAGCAATACGTTCAATGCTCCCAGCACTACAATTGACCCCAGTATAAACAGGAACGGATTTAAGAAAGTAACCTGATGACGGTATACTCTAGTAAGTGCGAAAATCGCAATCAACACCATGCCTACGTCTTTCAACGAACGAATCACGATATTATCCACATAAATGGAAATCAAACCGTAGATTGATAGATAGATGAGCAAAAAATGTACGGACACCGTAAACAGCGAGGACGGAGATTCGGATCTCACCTGGACAAACGGATGGGATCTGGCATTCAAAGAAGTCATGTACATGTTAGCCTCCACACCTGATTAGCTTCTCGTAGATGTTGGTATGTTCCTTGAGAAGGTAATCTTCATTAAAAGACCGGCTGTGTGCAAAGCATTGAAGCTTCAAGTGATTTTTTTCCAATTCAGTCAGCCCATAATAGTCGAGAATCGCCTTGCCGATTGCATCTGCACTATGGGCAGCGAATGAAAATCTCCCGGCATCCAGCAGAATTTCCGGCATCCCCCCAACTCTTGAGGCATAGACGGGTGTGCCTACCTGATACGATTCGATGACCACTCTACCAAAAGGTTCATCCCATGTGGAAGGCACGATGGTTAGATCCATTTCTGTCATCTGTCTGGCAATTTGCGATTTATCCAGTTTGCCCATAAAAATGATACGCGGTTCTGATTCAGCCAGTTCCTGCAACTGATGGAGCATCGGACCATCCCCGTGAATAAACAACTTTCCTGCAACCTTCTGATCCAATTTTTTTACTGCATCAATCAAATAATGAACACCCTTTACCTCGGTTAATTGTCCAAAATATCCAATGTTCAGTGGCTGATCATGACGAACCTTTTTATCGGCATACAAGTCCTGGACATTATCATTATTCTCTACAATATTATGAATCACATGTTTCGAGGCGTGTTCGAAGAACCCCATCGCTGTATGCGTCCTGAGGATATGTTCGGATATGCCAATCACCGATGAGATCATACGACTGTATCTCTTGGAAATTTGTCTGTACAATCTGGAATACGCTGATATTTGAATGGGCTCAATCAGTGAGAAGTCCCGAAGTGTATGCACCACCGGAATCTCCAGTTCAAACGCTGCTTTCCAGATCGCCAGACTGAGACCAGGAATATTCTGGGTATGAATCACAGCCGGACGTGTCAGAGCAAGATATCGTTTAATATGCCGATACTGCCTGATATTGAATATATCCTGAACTCGCCATAACACTTTGTCAGAGGCAGATACTTGCCTCGCAGAATCACCAATCCAGTAACGATTGTTAAACGGCAATCTCAGAATTTCAATACCGTTGACGGTATCTGTCCGCATTTCGCCTTCCTTGTGTCCGCCTACCGTAATGACCTTTACGTCATAACTGGGATCCAGGGTCTGGGCAAGGATCTGTGTGGATATTTCAGCCCCGCCAATGACATGCGGTGGATACAAACTGTGGGCAATCAATATTTTTTGCACTCATCTCAACTCACTTTAATCAGCTTCATGGGGTTTCCTGCAGCATGGCCCGGTAATGGTCAATCGTGAATTTTAATCCTTCTTCCAGACCAATCTCCGGTTCCCAATTCAAAATTTCTCGAGCCTTGTCAATAACCGGACGTCTAACCTTGGGGTCGTCTTCTGGTAAAGGTAAAAATACGAGATTGCTGTCTGATTGCGTAAGCTCTTTAACCAAACGAGCAACTTCAAGTATGCTATATTCCGTGGGATTACCAATGTTGATAATTTCCCCATTTGCTCTATCTACAGCCATCAGTTGCTGTAATCCTCGAATGTTATCATCCACATAACAGAACGAGCG
>JAADXL010001013.1:0-12854 GCA_023337755.1 Pythium aristosporum
ATACTTTTTGGGATAAGGTTTGGTTAGCCAATAACAATATAAAGGTAATGGGGCCTCTTATCGGACATCAAAACCTCTATTTATCCAGTTTTGTTCATGTTTACGAGGTTTATATAAAATTTGTACAGGCTTTTCTTCCCGTTTTGACTTAGAATTGGCAAAAGGTGCTAATAGGGATCTTCTTTAATAACCGTGAAGCAGTCATTATACTACCTTTCGGCAACGAAAGGGTTAACCAGCTGGCTGATTGATGATGAGAATGATGAATTGACACGAAAGGCTGTGCGCTTCGTCCACGTATCTCCACGCCGCGAGCTCGATGGGGACTTCCACGACGGCTGTGTATGGGTACATGTAGGCCGGAAAGGGAAGGTTGCGCGTGTAGTATCCGCTTTGGAACTGGTCAAAGTGCGAGTAGTCGAACCTGTTGTGCGAGCATAAGAATTCATTGGCTTTTGTTTTGCAGTCGGTCATCGTTTCCGCGATGGTAATGTATTTGGTTGCACTCATGTTCGCGCGATACAGAGCTTCGTCCTTGTCGAACGCCGAGCCGCTGCCAATTTCGATGTCGCCGACCGCAAACGTCCAGCGGAAAAGATTATCTTTGTCCCGAGTAAACGAGGCCTGGAAGTCAAAGTCGTCTTTGACACGTGGTACTTGTAGTAGAAAAAGCCCAGTAGCCAGCACGGAGAGCCGGGTTGCTTCCGCTCAGACGTGGTCGGAGGTGAAGGCAAGCTCATTGGCGGAGGAGCGCCCATTGTCGGGCGAGGAGCACAGACGCACGTGGAGCTGGAGAAGACGTGCTATAGTGGACTCTGGATTGCGGTTGCAGTGGTGATCAAACCAAAATCGTCGAGATGAGTGATTGTTGTCCAGATCGTCGAGGTGGACGCTTCTGGCGACGTGTGCTTTAACTTAGATTGTTGTTGACGCAGCGGGAGTTGGTTATTGAAGAAGACGGTAGCCATTCTGCTGAAGACCACTGTGGAGAGCAAAGATTCTGTAGCCATTGCTGTGTGGAGACCCATGATCTTCTCCTGCCGGATCTTCTCAAGTCGAGAAGCTATTCCCCATTGTTGCCACGCCGACATATTGTACATCTGGAGCGCGTTGTTCGCGGACAAGAGACCACACAGTTCATGAGCGTTGGGCTCAGCTGACTACTTTTGTATGGCAAGTTTCGGCCTGAGCAGCACCATCTCTACAGTTGATCAGACAGTCTCTCAGTCATTTCGCGAAGAGCAAAACCACTCCGCTTTCATGGGCTGTGCATGGATCTGTACATCGGCCTTAAAGGTGAGACGAGAAAGGACGACCTTTAGAAACATAACTATGTGAGCCCGACTTGGTACACACACTTCAGGAGTGGCAAGCGAGGCGGTAAAGCGAATTGGTATAAAGCCTGTACTTTTTGTAATGGGCATAGTGACTTTAGCGACTCGAGTGGCGGACTAGGTGGCGTACGACCCTCCATGGAGAACTGACGAATGCTAAAATAGAGGTGGTCAAGACGAGTGCATGTCCTCCTTGATATGTCACGGCACGGTATCCCCTACAGAGCGTGCCAACACCTTCGCCGCGTAACTTTATTCTCCGAGTTCGGCTTGAAAGCCCTGCCCGTTTATTGCGATGCTTTATCGCCCGCGCCACCACTTGCGCCTCCGACGGCACCAGCGCGACCCCCTTCTTATCCTCCGCTGCATCTAGCGGGTCATCCAGATGTTTCAACTCGACTGGGGTGATCACCTCGTGCAATGGCTCTGCGACCTTGGGGTGGACATCATTCGTCTAAGTCACACTCGTTTTTCGATGCTGAAATCGTTCTTCGGCTCTCGTCGGGTGGCTCGGTTGGCATTCACTCTATATCTACAACCCGTTTCGTTCCCAATTGGTTGTTATTCACCATTAGCTCGCCACTGCATCAATAGCCTACCTCTGCTTGAAATGTGACGTATTCTACAGACCAAGTCATCATCACTACATAGTAAGACGGCAAGATCGATTCCTGCAATCGTAGGGAGAGCGTTTAGGGTTCTCTACAAATTACCATCTACTGTACAGAGTCTCTATATGCTGACAAGCAAGGGAGTTGTCCTATAGAGAAATCTACAATGTTGTGATGTGTACACCTGAGCCCCCTGTACCTGCATTTTGATGAACGATGTAGTGTCGAGACCCAGCACTCGCGGCATGACGCACACACAAGCCATGTGGTATTAAACATACTCGCACTCATTCTTTCAGCACTGGTTTTGCCCGACCGGTTGGCATTTGCGCTTTCTATTGCTCCAAATCAACTGCAGTCCATACAGCACCATAGGCACTACACAAGTGAGTTGCTTACTGGCATCTCAATGCGTAGTCTGATCCGGCACCGCAATCTTCGTTGCTGTTATGTTTGTTCTAACGCTAGGATTTATGGTAAAGCACACTAAATGGTGATCCGCGTGTTGAAGTCTTGATCGCGCATCAAGGGATACACACAGGATTGCTTGACCATCCCAAGACAAGCACGCCCATGAAACGCACTGATTCACACACATCACACTCAACCCACTCCCAACAATAACAACACGCACTCCGACCCAAAACATCCCTGCTCTCACGATATTTGTTCAATCACGACTAAAGACGGACAGCTATCAAACAGAGGGTGACCTTCATCTCTCATCGGCTTTTGCTCCCGTATGGGATAACTGTAAATCTACAGAAAGAATTTACGAATCTACAGAAAACACTTTATGTCTACAGAAACGTCGTGGGGTCTAAAGAAAGCGGTGAGTGTTCATAGGAAAAACACAGAAAACTACTGCATTTGTAATGCGTGGGAGGGAACCTGCAGAGGTCGGAGAAAATAATATCAATCCCGTTTGTTTTTAATTGTATTGATTTAATAACTGATTATTGTTTTTCTGGGAGACCAGTAAAATTGATGATTCACCCAGTTATTTCCCGTAAATACAAAAACACCTGGTTTGAGCTGTAAAAACTTGCTTGGCTGGGAGGCATTCCAACTGAATGAATGGTGTGGCCGTTCTGCTCGATCCTGTCTGTCTGGTGGAGTCGGAGAAAGGCTCGCCCATCAGCTCATTCCCAATTGTATCGTCATCCCCTCATGTCGTCTCGCGGTGTCTGCGCGTTCTTCTACGCCGATCTTGGCGACGGCAACTACCAGTGCAAGCAGTGCGACGTCCAGCGCAAGCAGGCGCCACACTCGGGCTACACGAACTTGCTGAACCATCTTGCTGCAAAGCATCCCGGCTACTTGGAGCAGTGAGCGGTGCACCAGCAGACCATCACCGAAACGCTCGGCGACCACGGCTTCTACGACCAGCGCATCATGGACCTCTGCAAGACTGCAGAGTGGATTGTGGCGCGCAACCTCCCCGTCTCGGAAGTCGACGATCCGCTCACGCGCGGCATGCTGCGCGTGTCGCCCGTCTCCTCGAAGACTCTCCTCGGCTACATGCGTCATGTCTCCACCAAGGTCGGCGATCGGATTACGGCCACGATGGGCGACGCGTTTGGCATTATGTCCGACGGGTGGTCATCTGGAACGACTCACTTTGTCGCCATCTATGCCGTCTACACGGTCAAGGACGAGAACGGTGTCGACGTGCTGAAGCAACCGCTGCTGGCCATCTCTCCAACGGAGTACGGACAGGCCGCCGATGCACACATCGAGATGATCGAAAACGTTCTCGACGTGTACGGCAAGACCACCGACATGCTTCTCTTCGTTGTTGAGGACAACTGTGCCACGAACCAAGCGGTGAGACTCGTCTCGTCTCGGCGTTCCCTTGGTGGGTTGTGCGAGCCATCGTTTCAACTTGGCGATGTGCTGTATACTCTCCGACTACCAGGAGATCATCGATCAAGTGCAGGCGTTGTGTGTCCAGCTTCGACTCCCGAACAACAGCGCCACGCTCGCCCGTCTCACGCCGCTGAAGCCGCTGAAGGCCATCACGACACGTTGGTCCTCAATGTTCCAGATGCTGCAGAGGTACATCGCCCTTCGCGACGCGATCAAGGAGGTCCCTGCGGTGGAAGATCTGGTCCCGCGACCGAGCATGCACCGCAAGATCGTCCAGCTGGTCGAGCAGCTCGCTGACCTCGACAGTGTGTGCGTGCAGCTCCAGGCAGAGGAATGCACGATGTCCGACGCTCGCCTGCTCTTTGATGCTGTGATTGAGAAGTACCCAGCGACCCAGGAGCAGCTCGAGACCTCGGCGCGGATCGTGCACACGCCCTCTTTCGAGAGTGCGATCGTGAAGGTCCAGCGAGATCATCCGCTCTCGGCCGCCGAGACGACCGCCCTCGCTCGCTTTGAGGTCGAGCGTCAAGCGCCCCCGACTACCTGCTCGACCAACTTCGCCGTCCATGTGCTACGACAGGCAAAGCGAGCGCGGACGACCGTCACAGCGAGCTGCTCTGCCCTAGTGCAGATGATTCCACCTACGAGCAACCGGTGCGAGCGCCTGTTCTCCCAGTGCAAGCTGGTGTTGACGCCTCACCGTGCAAGCATGGTGCCAGCCAACTTCGAGATGCTAGTGTTTCTTCGTGCGAACCGCGATCTGTGGGGATATGCCTCGTTCCTCGGCTACAACGAGGAGGAAGAATAGCTCCGAGAGAGATGCAGTGTTAGGTTCTAATGCTTAAATGACACAAAAGGGATTTTAAAAAAACGTTTTGGTTAAACATGTTTATATTTTTGCAAAAGCACCATCCGTTGTGATCCATCTAATGCCGTCGCCGGCTCATTTAATTGGTGCAAAATGACCCCACACTGGAACCAATTGATGGACCCCAGCTTCGCGCGGCACTGGGGCTTGAACCCTGTACACTCGCGTGGAAGGGTCATTCCCACACGACTGCACCATCCTAGAACCCCGTGTATTGGGATGATTATTGAGTTATTGATTATTGCGTCGGCGTATATTCCGTCACGGATTATTGGGAGCTGAGGAGACCAAATAAAATTGTGTATTTTATTTTCCGACCCCTGAATACTTGACATATAGAGTGATCTTATTGGATAGCTTCAATAAGTGTCACGATGATTGAACGATACGCATCCGTATGTATTTTTGGATACACTGCAGTGGCCAGAACTGTTCGAGACTGTACCAAAAATCCAGAGGAAGAAACGATTACTGCAGGAAGACCACGGAAAGTACACTGACCAACTACTGGTCACAATGACGGACATAAAAATACAGCACGAAGACCCAAAAACACAGTTCGCGCTTAGTTTCCGCAGAGGGGTTGCAAACGATTGGCCACAGAGCCCCGACACCTCGACCACCTTGATGGCTAAACCGCACCAACCATTTGAGAACAAACCAAGTCCTCGTCACCTCTTGGCTTCGACCGTACGCCTTCGAAGATCGTCAGCATGCGCCCGTCGGCGGGACCATCCGCGATGCCGTTCGAGTACGACTAGAAGATCGTCCACACCGACTGCTCGGAGCTGGAGATGGAAGCGTATCTCGATGCGCAGAAGTCGTACGTCAAGAAGAACAGCCAACATGAGCCGTGCAGTGTCTGCATTCCCCGCTTCGACTCGCACAAGATGCACTACGTAATCTACAAGTGCAACTCGACCGTCTGTGATGCGGTCTCTAGCGACCAACCGTGCGAGTGGTATGCCAAGTCGATTATGTGCGACAACACGAAGCGTTGCGTCGTCATGCAGCACGGCTACCACCTTTCGAGTAGGATGTCGCCGCCGCGCTCCAGGCTGGACCTCGCGATGAAGCGCTTTGTCCGCGAGAAGACCGACTCGCAGCTAACGCCGTCTCGCATCTTGAACAAGATGATCGACGAGTTTTCTCTCGACAACGCATCGGAGTTCCTTTCTCGTGTCCAGCGGTACGCGCACTACTACAAGACCTCTCAGCTCGCCGACACGAACAACATCGACGACATGGAAGCACTGATCGCCGCCAAGCGCTTTCACGAAGGGCTTGAAGACACGACTGCATTTGCGTATGGGTACCCGACCGCTCTGAATGGAGACCCGTTCCTCACGGACGGCTCTGACGAGCATCCATTCGTCGTCGGCTTTGCTACCAAGCGCTTGATCCAGAATCTCGCCACGCGCCATCGAATGTTCTGCACATCGACGCGACGTTCAAGTTGAACACTCGCAGCTTTTTGGTTGTGATCCTCGGGGTGTCGGATGCTTGGCGTCAATTCCACCCGATCTGCTTCTTCATCGCATCGGACCTCAAGCAAGCCCAAATTGAGAGCGTCGTGAGGGCTACCTTCCGGATGTTCCAGACGATTACGGGCACTGTCCCTGTGGTAACGTACGTCATGGCGGATGCCGATAACGCCGAGAGGAACGCCATGGAAGCTGTCATCGCGCAAGAGCTCAACCCCGCGATCCCGCCGACGTACTTGATGTGTTTTTTTCACGTGATGTCGAACGTGAAGAAGTACATTGCGGGCATGTCGCCAATGTCCCGCCAGCTCGTGTTCAAGCACGTGTGTCGCATTCATTATGCGCGTACGCCTCGCGACTTGCACGAGCGCGTGATGGAAGCCTTGAATGTGTGAAAGCGGCATCCGGAATGCGTCGTCTTTGAGCAGAAGTTTACCAAGCAATGGTTGCTTGGGCGCTTCTCGGGGTGGCAATGTCTCTCAACGCCCATTGGCTTTGCCAAGACCAACAACCCGGTGGAGCAGTTCAACAAGCAAGTGAAGCGAGACTACACGCTCCGTCGTCGCATCAACGTCAACATGCTTGCACAGGAGCTTATCGGCCTTTCCAAGCATCAGTCGGCGCGGCAGAAGCAGTTTGAGGAGACACCACGTGCTTCGGAAGACACAGTGCGGCGTTACAAGGAGTTGGTGCGCGATAATCGTCTTATCGTGACATCATTCTATCGCAGCTCCGTGTCGTTCATGCTGGAAGGGGTAGGCCGCCGGGTTTTCAATGTGATCCAGAGAGGCATCGATTTTCCCACACCGAAGGCTAAGCTGAAGGCTACTCTCGACGAGGAAGAGATGATCAGCGACTACATGATCGAGACGTTTCAGCAGCCAGGGTCAGAGTGGATGGTTGACGTCGACGCCGGGACATGCCAGTGTCGACGTCTGTTCAAGCTCGGTCACTGTGTTCACCTCATTGCGGCCAGCGTTTACGCTGGCCTCCATGTCGAAGGCGTGACGAAGAAACGCTCATTCTCGAACAAGAAGACATCAAGCGGCAAGCGAAAGGGACAACAAGCGAGTGTTGGGCACGCTTTAGCCATGGATTGAGGATCTTGAACAGATCTAATATAGGTCCGGTTTGACTCTCATACTGTTGTGTAATCCTCTCCGTCGTACCGCTCTTACTGATGGCAGTCTTGGTGATGTTGGCGGATCTGACGCTTGTAGCGAGCGATAGTTGTCGCGGATACCTCGAAGCAATTCTGGAACGCGGTATTGCAAACAGCGCCGACAAGAGGAACATGGTAGCGATAGCGAACGCGCTGCCCATGCGAGCGAACACGCGATGGGCGAGCTTCATCCGCCGTATCAAAATCGCTAGGGCAGTCAGAATGCATGCTTTCTTCTCGCTGGGGCCCAAAGTGGCCATGTATCGCACGAATGCCTCAAGAGAGGCCGCTTTCCCTGGCAAGCACTTCCCACATTCGTCCCCGTAGATCAGCTCCGTGACAGTCTCCAGCGTGCGCGCGCAAGGTATAAGCGGTGTACCCATGCTGTTGGTGCTGATTGCCGTATTGCTGCCGATAGCCGCGACTGCCAGAGCGACAAGAAAGTGACAAGAAAGTTTGGACTGGCGGTCTCTAAAGGACTGAAGCTCTCTAACACTTCCTCTGCTTATAGCCAACCATTGCCACTCATTATCAGTTCCCTGATTCTGACGCTTGAAGACGAGAAACCAAACGACAAGAATGAGAATAGTTGGTGATAAAACTTGTGATATTGTAAAAAAGGGATTGGCCCGCCAAGGTGCATTGCCGCTATCGCGAGCAGGCAGCGCGCGTGTCTTCAGAACAGACACATCACACCACCTTCAGCTCCAAGCAGCAGCGCACCTTTCCGCAAGGCCAAAAACTCCCAACTGAAAGCTGATCATGGGTAGCAGACTGAAACTTAATGCCGCTCGGAACGTCGTGTGGGCAGTCACACGTACGTGGAGAGTCGCGTCAAGTTATTGGCTAGAATACACATCCATTATTTGCGATCTTTCCATCAAATTGGTAGGCGTCCCTTGCCTCCTCTTGCCGTATATTAGCCAATGAGAGCTGACTTGGTGGTCCCCCAAAGGCCACCTAATGCCAGAGCCTTTGACCGTCTTGCCACATTACTCAAGATGCCGAAAAAGAGGAGGAAGAACCCACCGTTTCTTCTCGCGTGCTACGCGAGTCGCCAGCGAGTTCGCCAAGGCCTGTTCCTCGAGGCAAAAGCGATGCGAGCGATGAAGCGCCGTCTCATTGCTACTTTCGGCGCCGAGTTTATTCGTGGGGAACTTCTACCAGGTAAGTTGGATGAGATCTTTCTCTCATCAGCTGTTAGAGCTGTTGGTAGAATTGTCGAGCAAAATGTAGAGACTATATTGGACCAGGTTATTGGTGGTGTTTCTACGCACGACACCGAAGCAGCTACGTCATCAGGCTCCTTCGACTGGTGGAATGAATCTGATGAATGGTCTGATCCACATCTTGAAGCCTTGATGGCTACCCAACTCACCTCGCCATTGCCTTCGCCACAACCGCCTCCACCACCATCCTCCCTTCACCATTGGCTTCCCCACGACATCCTCAGCCACCATCTCCCCTACCACCACTGCCTACCCCAAGACCGCCTCCGCCACCATCTATTCCCCCTTCCCACCGTCGCCTGACCCGCCGCCGAGTCCGTCTCTGTTGTCGCCGCGCTCAACGCAGGATTTGCGACCACCACCTCCGCCGCGATCAACAAGAGGTTTACCGTCACGATTACCGGCGCGTCAAGACACCGGTATCGACATGTCCGTGCGAAACTTTTACGTCGACGTCGACTTATCAGCTTCAGACACTTTTCAGGTAAAGCGTGTTACGGCGTTGTTCTTACCCGACGACGAACCACCAAGCGTTGAGGTGGCATGGGCTGAGTCCCTCATTCCATTGTCGGCTGTCCCGCAACGGTCCGAGCAACCCCACGCTCCGTTTGGGCGGGCGCCATTTTTGGCGCGAAGAATTGTCCGACTGCAGCGCGTTCGAGGGGTTACGTACGCTCGAGTGAAATGGGCGCGTACAGTCGAACCGACGGAGAATGTATCACCGGAGCTCATTGACAACTTTCTCAAAGAGCGCTTTAGCAGCGTAGCTTAATCGCACAATACACGTTGTAGTTCCTACGACCTATTCATACCATGATTCTGACCACCACTGCCACAGCTATGGCTTTTAGTGTCTGTGAATGGAAATGATAACGAAAGTTAGAAAGAGCACGTCCATAGCAAATTCATTCACACGTACACGTAGACATGATGGAACGCGTTCGATTGAGCCACCCTAGGCTGCTGGGCGATGCCTAGGGACGGCACAATCGCGGGCGGCATTGACGGGGTGGTTCCTGCCTGTTTCTTTTTCAGGTAGTCCTTTGGAAAGCCACGGTAGACTCCGGCACGTACCGGTCCGACCCCTGCTCAGTGACAGGGATCGTACCGGTACGTACCGGAGGCTACCGGTATGGCTGCTCTGGTGGATTAGGGCTGAGAGACCCTACACGCTTTGTAGTCTGGAAAGCTGTCTGTACTTTGGAAACTTTCTCTGCATTTTTGTCTTTGTCTCGAACTGTTCTGGGTGGTACTTCCAACTGTAGCCATATCGTAAATATTCCGACCGTTCTGACCCATTCCGACGTCGGGCTTTGCAGAGTGGGTACTGTATACTGTACTATAAAGAAAACAGGTGGCTGGGATCAGCACTTTTGATTGGCCACTCCTGGTTGCAGTTATACGCGACACGAATCGTGTCACATGATGCCAACGTCATCCAAGCTCTCACACACAGCCAATGAAAGGTGTTGGCAGTGGTCGTGCGAGCGCATTACGAACGCTCTGTGGATTACGCAGATGGTTGTAAAAGATGCCACAGCCAATCTGCTAACAGTTGAAACTTTCCGTGGGCCAATCAGACAGTGTTTTGATGGGCTGCGCACTGAATTCAGACGAGAAGGACCAGGATTCTGGACAGAGGCGCTGGACACACTGCCGACCCAGCCTTTCGGAGCTCATTCACGATTTCTTCGCTCCAGCGCTCAAGTCCAAGACGTACTCCCGCCGTTGGGGGTTCAGCCCCCGTGGTGTGGATGTCTGTGGATGTTCACTCATGGAGCGATTACGAGCGATCGAAAGAGTGGGGATAATCTTGGTAGAACTATTGAAGCGTGCCACCACGTCGTTTATCCGTGGCGATTACTTGCCTGCCTCTTTAGCCTCGTATTCGATGTACTTCTTACGGACGAGCGCACGGCGCGCTTTCTCGAACGTGACGATCAGCGTGTTACCGACACCCTTGCGAGTCTCCCGCGTCGGCTGCCACTCCACGAGATAGTACGTCACGCCGTTGGCGCGCTTGCGGTTGAGAAGGCGTCGAACGCCGTAGAACGTTCGTTCCACGAGCGACCCGTCAGCAACCCACTCAACTCCCTCGTCGTCTTGGTTCGGGACGAGACAGTTCTCGATGTCGGACTTGCGGATCACCATGGCCGCGCGCTCCGACTTGATGCCTGCAGTGACAGCAAACAGGATCACGGCAAGAGCTTCCGGTAGGTGCGCTTTGCCCTCGACGGTGAGGATCATGGTGAGGCCAAGGAGGCGAATCGCATCGTCGTCAACACGGAACTTTTTGCCTTCTTGGTTGATCTCAGGGATAGCGTCAATGAGCATTCCTTTGAATACTTTTTTCGAGCAGAGCTCGTTTTCGTGGGTGCGCTGGATAGGCATCTTGTTCGGTCGGTGGCGAGTTCAAGAGCGAGCATAGACGCAAGGTGAGCCGCAGGATCCGTGTCTGGGATGCAACAGGAAGTAACCGTCGCGCCTGTGTGCTATAGTCCCCAGGCGTGAGCAACTGTGTGTGCGGCGAGCAGTGAATTTTGGCGTTCCTTCGGGAGGTTAGCCTTGATGTGCCGCCATTCGCACTGCAGGCGCGATTGTGTCGGATACGGGAGCAGGCACAGCGCGACTTGTACGTGGCGCCGGATCCTCCACAAGGCCACCCTCGACACGCAGCTGGTAATCGCGAATGTGGGTGTCTAGCTTGCCGAACGGTGGAGCTCACGGAATGCTTTTAGCACAGCGTCGCTCGAGCGTGCACGGATGTTGTGCCCCGTCAAAAAGGTATGAACGCGCTTCTCCGTCTCTCCGCCAAGTTGGAACACTTGATCACGAAACTCAACCGCTGATTCGCTCATTTTGAAACTGTCAGCGAGCAACAGCATGAAGCCGACACGGCACTGCGCAGCTCAGACTTCTCTCGCTTCTCGACTTCCTCCGGCGAATGCGCTCGGCATGCGTACTACTCATACCAAACGTCAACAAGGTTGGTGCTGACTGACTTCCTCCATTCAAGCTCTTACTCGTGAGACTCACTCCCTTCGCTCACTGTGTGCTCGTCAGGCTCTCCCTCGCCTTCAGCTCCGGGAAGGCTTTGACCAGGTGCGCACAGAGGATTCTGACACAGTGGTGTGCACGTTGAGCTGGGACGTCTGCAGACCAGAACAACACGCGAACAGCGCAGCCTTGAAGTCGTCCAGCTTGGAGCGGGTGAGCGAGTCAAAGCTGGTGAAGCTGACAACAGGCACCGATGCCTTCGTGTCCCACCCGCTGGGCACCTTCGCAACCTTCTGGTCTTCCTTGGTGGTATTAACGATGTACTTCATTGCCTTGTTCATTGACGAAAGGTTCCAGCCGCGGCGGTCGACTATCCATTGCAGTGTCAGGTCAGGGCTTCCATCGGCCCCCTCGGCGAAACGAGTGCGACATCAAGGAAGTAGTCATACCCGCTGGCGCTGGAACCCTTGCCAAGACACGATTGATGTAGCTGTGGATCCCAGGCAGAGCCTTTCGTCCCTTCGGTTTCTCCACAGCGTCGTCGTAATCGGCGGCGAGCAGATACAAGCTGACGGTCGTTCCCGCCAGCACACCGCTGAGAGGAATCAACGGACCCAGCTCTGTGGTGTAGTTTGCCGTCGGCGCTGGGATGTGGGGTAGAAGAGAAGCACTCGGCGTCGTCTGCATTGCTAGCGCAACCGCGATTGCCGTGATGGGACATGTCGTATGTGATAAAGTGTTCCCTGACTTGGTACCTACAGGGCAGTGATAGGATCATAGGCAGTCTATTGAACATCACGTTCGCGATCCGGTTCAGCCGGATCTGGGTCCCGGTTTATTAACCGGGTCCGGTTCTATTCAGGACCGGTCCTCGACCCGGGTCTCGGCCTTAGACCCGGCCTGGTGACATTTTCCCCGCTTTAGTGACGGTGATCTGGAGCCGGCGCATTATAGTGACATGCCCCGCTTTAGTGACGGGCGATTCTTTCCGGCTCTGAGCCGGCTCTAGGTACTGGTAGGACCCGGTTAAGTACGCGGGAGTGATCGGCCCCTATGGCGCGCTCCTGCAGTAATAAACTTTGGTTTTCACCGTCGATCGCGCAAGTTCTCAGCTCTCCAAGACCAAGAAGACCGAAACCCCGACTCGGTCCCCGCCCAGCAAGGTACGCCTGCTCGTGTAAGGACTGTTAGGTCTTGGATTGGATTTCTCTTTAGTTTAGCCGGGTAATTGCGTGTCTGTGTGTGAGAACCGGAGCAAACCTCCCTAAAACTCTTGTCTAAAGGGACTTGGTCAACTCCA
>JAADXL010001014.1:0-12833 GCA_023337755.1 Pythium aristosporum
ACCAGGCCGAGCGCATGAAACGCGGTGAACGCAAGAAGCCCTTCTTTCTCAACCACTACACGATCTCGAGCCACCACACGTTTGACGCACACCCAACTTGGCTGGACTCGGAAGATCTGCCCGACTTCTCACCTCTCTGCGAAGGGTTCGAAAGCGAATGCGAGCTCATTAAAAAGTACGCCAAGCTGCGGTACTTTACCGACATGGAGCTGGGCAAGTTCCTCGACCGCATGGAAGCGGCCGGGGTGCTGGACGACACGATCGTCGTGATCGTCGGAGACCACGGACAGAGTCCCGAGATGGGTCTGGCCAACCCCATCCTGTACCAGACCGCCGTCACGCATGTCGCGAGCGCGTTGATCGCGGAAGGGCGACTGGGTGAGGCCGTGGGTATGGTCTTTGAGGACGCGACCCACCACTACGATCTGCTCAACACGCTGGCCGACATCGTTGGAGTCCCGAAAGAAGGATTCCTCCAGACGGGCGTAGGCCGCTCGCTCAAGCGCAAGATCCCGTTCGGCCAGCGGTCCGTGTGGAGCAACAACCCGATGAAGAAGATGGCGGTCATCAAGGGCTACCAGCGGTTTGTGTACGACCGCTCGTCCAACGACATGGGACTCTTTGATACCACCCAGGATCCGCTCGAGAAAAACGATCTGTTGCCGTCGCGAACGAACAAAGAGACGGAGGGCTGGTTCGCCCAACGAGAAGCTGGCCGGGAGCTGAATGCATATTTTAGGAACCGCTGGGACGGAAGATGTCTCGCCAAGGTCTCTTGCTAACGGTGGCATTGAAGACACGATTACTAAATTTTAACGTTTGTCACAACTACGATCGTTAAGACGATGCCACCACGAACGTACTGAGCCACGTGCGTAATCGATCGAGTTCGGACCAGTCAGTTCGCAACTTTTTCTACGGTATACTCTATGGTGGCATGTGGCGTGATCACGCTCCGTATAGAGAGTACAAACCTGAGTTCGTAAGAGGATGACGTCGTTGGATTCATGGTGTTTTATGCTTATGCTTCCGGTGGCAAAAACTGAATTTGGAAAAGGTTGTGCACGAGCTCGTTGAGAGATGGATTGAGCGCGATGCCTGCGACAAGTGGGTTCGCCGCTTGAGAGGCCGAGCGAGTGATGTCGACAAACAGTATAAAGACACCAATTCCCCCGCACACCACCAGGACGATCCGAGACCACGGACCGAGCAGCCTCGCTAGACAGGCCGCCTTCCTTTGCACGACGGATGATTGTGCGGTTGTGTCATCTTCTCCGTAAAGTTCACAGGGAGCCGACACAATCGTCGTGTGGCGAGAGCTGAGACCCCGATCGTCTTCATCCGAGTTGGTCTTGCCCGCCTCGACGTCATTTCGTTCCACCTTGTAAGGCTCAAAGCCTATGTCCATGTACGTTGGCGTCGAAAAGCTCATCGATAAATGTGGCTCGGACTGTTTGGTGTCTTCTTGCGTGGGCCACCAGTGGATCAGGTTCATCCGCCACACAAACAGCAGAGCCAAGGCCGCTGAGACTAGCGCGATGCTGAACAGAGTGCCGACCAATCTATCTCGACTGGACGACTCGTGCGAGTGGAGTTGGTCGCGACGTGGGCTTTCTGAGCCCTCCGTCTGACTCAAGGAGACACCGGTGGAGAGCCGTCTCTGCGGCGAATGCAACAGCGTCATATCGAGAGCAAACGGCGTGAGGGCGAGCGCGATAAGCGCGAATGCTGCGCCGAACCGTAGCAGGTGGCCGACGCCGCGCAGCAGCATTGAGGTGTGGAAGTGTTCTTCGGCTCGTGTCCGTGTCATGAATCGCGAGCACAGGAGGGACACGAAATCGACAATCATCAGCGAGAACACGAGCAACACGGTGACGATGAGGTCTTCCAGCAGGCCTAGGAGCATACCAGCGACTTGGTTTGCAGCCGTGCGGTCTTTGTCGTCAGGTGCGAAGCTGTCGAGAAGCGCAGGAAGGGACGTGAGTCTGTCGATCGAGAAAAACAGCATGGGCGTCGCAAACACCACGAGCCACTGGAGCCACGGCTTGCACTGGAAAATCGTAGGGACGGATTCGCGAGCTTCGGTTGGGCGCATGGCCGTCGTTATTTGAGAGAGTTGCTAAATGGTCCCGCATGATGCAAGCCCGAATGAAAGGGCGTGACGTCTGGTCTGCTCTTTCCAGTCCAGGGGCAAGTGGTGAACTGAACCAGTGGATCCACTTGATCCGCTCAGCTGAATGTTTCTGAGGTCGTTCTCTCGTGACGTTCGGAACTTTCTTTCAATCCTTTACACGCGCGTTCTAACGGCACGGGTCATTGCTTCGGTGCCCCGAACTGAGACCAAGCAGATGAGTTCTGTTGGTCTCATAAGATTCGCGGAAAGAGCATCCAGTCGTGCATAGAAAAGACGTTCCAACATGGCGTCACACAGTATGCTTCCCAATGTTGAGTTGACCACCCGCGGCGACACAGTCCAACGTATTGACCTCTGGCCATGTTGCGACAGTATCGAAGTCTCTTGACGCTGCTCAATGCGGATGCTGCTGCTTCGACAAGGGGATACTCAGCGAGGACTTTCTGTTCTCCCCCCGTCTCAGTATCCACGGAACTCATCGATCGCTTCCTGATACAGAATTCGGTATTCCTCATGGACTGAACAAGCAAGAACCGGCGACTTTCGGAAGTGTGCTCGACGGCTCCGGGGCGCAACAGCTTTCAACGGCCGTGGATGTTCATAATGGCTTCTTTCAGCGTTAGGTTCGCCTGCAGAATGCGCACTTAGTAAGATATACTATTATAGTACACCGGAGGATTCGTGCGTACTTAGAAGGAGAGATACGCTAGATTCTCCCTTCGTCGCAACCCTCTCGAAAGCAAAACGGCCTTCCGCACGGAACCAAACCAGCCAGCGCGCCGCCACCCACTCGCTCGACGCGGGGCTCCTGTGCTTCTCTATCGCCGTATACGCATCTACTGAGACGCGCCGTGAATGCGCACGTAAAGGACCTGTCGATCGCGCCCTCTCTCGCCGTCTAGCCATCGCTAGATCCAGAGAAACCCACATCTATCTGTTCCAACTTCAACCAGTTATGAGTTGGGCCGGTTCGACATCAAGCGTCACACGGAAGCCCACGGCAGGCACAATGAGCAGTGCTAATAGCAGTATGAGCAGTATGGGCAGCATGAGCTCGGCGGCGTCGGCATCCCATCTCATGAGCGGCGCTGGCGGCATTGGAATGAGCAGCTCCAGTGCACGCGACGACACGGGCCCCGTGCGCACGACCGACCAGGCTTCTGGCGACCTCATCGTACCGCTCGTGATCTGGAGCGATCCGCCGCGCGTGCAGATTGCGTGTCTTCACGTGCTCTACCTGCCCATGTCGCCGCCGAGCCACAACGCGAGCGACTTGATGAATCGCTGGCCCAGCCTCGCGAGCGTCGTACAGCAGTGGAGCAGCCAGCAGCAGCTCACGGGAGGCCCCGGTAACAACAGCACGCACAGCATGGTCAATCTGCGACGCGTGCTCAGTCGACAGAAGAGCAAGCGCGCGAGTCTCAGACCGACGGCGGCGGAGCCCGTCAACGGCAATGGAACGACCGAGTTCGTGGACGATGACGACTTTCAGTATGTCGACGATGGGGATCTGGACGGCGATGAGGAGCTATACCAGCTCTGCGTGTTTGCCGGGACGCGGGACGGCCATATCGTCTACTGGCTCTTTGAGGTCGACGTCGTCGTGCAAGTGAGTATGCTCGTGCATCCCACGGTCGCGTCGGCGACCAGCGACTACCAAGACGAACTCGAACACGGCGGCTCGTCGCAGCCTCCGACGGCGTCACCCGTCGTGGGTATTGCTAGTGGCATTGACGAGTGGGGACAGAGCAACATGATCTCCGTGTCCCAGGACGGCGCGATCGCACGGTGGGAGTTGCCGACTGGTGCCTGCTCTCGCGCCGACGTCTGCTTGGCAAGACAGCTCGCGCCCGTGAAGGGCCTCAAGATGTTTTGTAATAACCGGTATGCGATCGTGTACGGAGAGCAGAGTCGAATGATGGTGCTGGATACGTGGAAGCTCGTGCTGTTGTATTGCGTCGACACGGCCCAAGAGCAAGTCCGTCGAGGCATCGCCGTCGTCGAACTCAAGATGCCGAACGCCCGCAAAACGGTGTCGACGTCACTGGCTGGTACCGAGAGTTCCGGCCGGCGCGTCAGCGACTCATCCACGACTGCAGCATCCGAGGTGGCGATCGCAACTGGTTCGAGCTTTGTGGGCATCTCGGGGTACGCGCCGTCTTCCTTCCAAGCATCCAGCAGTAGCTTTGGCACTGGGCATTCGTCTTCTACTGTCACAGGAAGGCCACGGTCCATGTCCACCCACATCTGGGACTCGCTCGTCCTGTCGTTGGGCTCCGAAGGGCTCATTAAGTGCTTTCTATGGTCCAAACCGCGAGGCGGCAGCAGCAGTGCGACGTCGGTCGGCAATGGTGCCGCCTCGAGCTCGTACCAGTGGATCCAAGAGAGCTGTTGGGTGATTTCGTGGGCTGATGACGCAAATGATATCACGTGTTCGCAAAGCACGTCACTCAAGGATGGCGACAATATGAATCCGCAGACGGCGCTGATGCGATCGATCAAGTCGTCCTATTTCCCTCGCTCTCTCCACGTCTCGGGCGATGCATCGCTTTTGCTGGTTATTTGGGAGACCAAGTGGGTCATACTCAAGCGTAAGTGGCTGTGTGACGTGTCTCCGCCTGGACCGACAGGCGATGTGCGTGGCTCCACCGGGCGAAGCGCGAGCTGGAAGAGCGTCACAACGACGCCCAAGAAAACGGGTTCGGGCAAATATGTTGGAAGCTGTCGTGTCCATCCGGCGGCGTTCGTGGACCGGCACCGTGGTGGGCAGAGTGAGACGGCGGCAACATCAAGAGAGACTCGCCAAGTCTGGTGGGAAGATGGCGCGTTTTTGGACGATAAGCAGGTTGTGCTGTGGACCAACACGGGCCACGTGTTCCAATTCTCGATCCGTGGAACAAGCTCGTCCACGCCAGCGGCTGGAAAGCTCTTTATGTTTACGAAAGACCAAGATCAGCTCGTGCCACGTAGCTTCCACAAGTCATTAAATGCCGTGCACGACGGGGAGTTCGTGGCCTTCGTTCATCAGTGCGAGTGCTGCCAGGGAAAGCACAAGGCCGATGCGGTTAACACGGGTGTTCGATCAGAGTACGGTCGGTTCACTGCCCGCGAGGCGATGGACACGCATGGATTCACGTCGTGTGTCTTTGCAGCCGAGGGCGGCAGTGCCAGTCGTTCTCTGTTGGCCACTTCTACGGGTGGTGTCAAGCTCGTGCACACGTGCCAGCGAGGCAGCGTCGGGTCGTGGAATCTCTCACCAGGGAAATCAGCAAACGGCAGCCGACCGCCGTCACCGAGCCGTCGAAACGGAATGGAATCGACAATACCGGTATCAAATTACGAGCACGTGAAAATGCACTCCATATTAGACGGATTCACAAGCGACCACGATGTTTCCAGGCTCTCGTCTCCGCGTGAGTCCGCGTCAAGAAATGAGGAGCGACACGGTAGTGTCACGCATTTGATTCTGGGTCGAGAGGGCGCTCGGTCGTCGTCCTCGTTCACTGAGAGCCAGTCGATCATGCAACGCCGTCGACGCAAACGGCCAGCGAAATGCGGGGACGCCTCTAGTGGTTCTCCTTCCCCCGGAAGTCACAGCGCACTGTTAGCGTCTTCCATGATCGCAAATGCTCTGTCCCCGGTATCGGCGTTCCTGCCGTCTTTCCAAGGACGCAGCCGCCGCGCGTCCATTGGTGGCGGGGCAGTCTCCAATGACAATGTGTACTCGGATTTTTTGTTGGACGTCCCAGTCGCTGCCCACGGCTGCGCGGACGGCTCGCTCGAGTTCATGTTGCTCGCGTCGGCCCCAGCTACAAACTCGGTGGACAGTCCTCGGGCCGATCGCGCAAAGGTCGAGTGTCATCGAGCAAACGTGCGTGCAATTGCGCATTGCTTCTGGCCATCAGGACAACCACTGACGGACTCCAGCAGTAACGGCCCACCCGCATTTGCACGGGCCACTACGACCGGAAGTGCTCCAGACGGCATGTCCAAGCCTGGTGTCTACATGTCTGCCCGGAAAGCGTTCGTCTCCAAGCGCGGTGCACCCATGGATGACGCGTGTCTGACGTCCGAGCGGAATCCTTTCTACCGTGCTCGCTTTCCTCCACCAGCGCAACGCCGCAGTTCGTCCAGCCGCCACTTGAATATCCATCAATCTGTCCATTCCTCTACACCATCCGCAGTACCACCACCACCAACGTCTGCAAAACTTCCACTTGTAGATGACTCGTCGAGCGCTGCTTCGCTGACCTTCGTCGTGTTTAGTGGCTGTTCCGATGGTGTGTTGTCCATCTCTGAGCTCAACTTGCAGTCGGCCGAACAGTCGTCGTTTGCCTTGGAGGCAACACCACTTCAACGGTTCCGGAAACACCGAGGCGCGATCCAAGAGATCTTGATCTCACCGTGGACGAGAGAAAACTCAGTATGTCCCGAACGGTACGTGGCCACCATAGGAGAAGACAATACGATCAACGTGTACGCGCCCGTGTACCTGATGAACCCGTACAGTCACGGTGCCGCGACTGCTGCGTCCTCTAGTCGCATCGGGATCGAGTGGGAGTGCGTGATGGAGTTTTGCGAGCATCCGGACGCGATTCGGTCCGTGGAGTGGCGCGCGGAGCGCGGTCAATTGCTCGTGGACTGTGAAGACCGCATGGTGTACGTCTGGAATCTCGATACAGGCGTGCTCGAACGCGCGATCCCGTCGGCGATCGTGTACGACGGTGGTAACGCGGCAACAGACGACGAGGCAGCGAGTCCTGGAGACGACGACTCGTCGGTCGAGTGCTCCAAGCTGGCCATGGGCGACACGTCTCTGCACCTCATCAAGTTTAACGTCAACAAGAGTGCCGACGTGATCAAGACCAACTGGAAAGCGTACTACTTCAGCCAGCAAGGTGGTGGAGGCGACACGTCATCGTCGTGGCGAGAGAATGGAGATAGAGATCACCTCCCCAAGCAGACGCTTCCGTTCTCGTCTCCGTATGCGGTGGGATCCATGGAGCTGCTGCTGCTGGCGTTTCTCTTGTCGTGGGGCGCGTCCCCGGAGATCGACCGCGCGTGCCGCCACCTGCTCGGGCTCGACGTGCCACATCCGCTGTTTTCTTGTGTGCTCTTAGACAACGCGTCGGGTGCGTTGTCTATCCCACTACCATGGAAATCCGTGTTCTCGCCTTTGAACAGCACCAAGGAGCACGGAGCCGACCGCAATCCGTTTGCTCGGAAATGGCAGCATTCGTCGGCGCTCAGTGCCAACATCGCGCTGGGTATTGTCTCGCTGTGCATGAGCCTCATGGAGCACAAGTACACCAAGGGAATGAGCACCGACGACGACGATGCGATGTCGACGACGCTGACCTCGCCGAAAAACAAGGAAGAGTTCCACGTGCTTTGGAGCCAGCTCATCACGCAGCACTCGGTTGTACTGCCCGACTACGTACCCTTCTTTCGTGAGCCATCGCTCGAGTGTCTCGCGAACTACGGCTTCCACGCGTGCGAGTATACGCAACTCGCGGCGCGTGCGCTCATGAACAGTGCGATCAAACGGCTTCATCCACCGACGCGGAGTGCATTGTGCGCCGAGTACTCAGCCAAGCTCCACTGCGAGATCGTCCGTGTCGAAACGGAAACCGGTGCCAAGCTGAACGGCACGCCTTCGTCCTCTTCCAACGCTGTCGACACGTCGCTCACGGTGCGCCGCCTTGGCTCGCTCGTGATTCTTCTCAGCATGATCGGCACGTGCTTTCCAGGCGAGATCTCACCCTCCAGCGCACGCGAGGTCTGCGACATTTTGGTTTCGTTATTACGCTCGCCCGTGCAGCACGTTGCGTCGGTAGCCGCCGAGCTTCTCACGAAAGGGCTCATGCTTTTCCGTCCGCATCTCGTCGATCTCTCGTCGCTGGTCACGCAACTGCTCTTCATCGACCTGAGGGAAAAGCAGCGCACTCCGAACGGAGGCGACAGCCCAACCACGACCTCAACGTTTGGCAGCAACGCTCGCGTTCTCGCGAGTGGAGGCAGCAACGCCGCACTGAGTCTTCTCATCGAACTCGGCGCATGCGAGACGGCTTTTGTGCTCACGCTATTGCAGCACGATATGAACAATGCTGACCGGCCTCATGCATTCCGCGAGTGCATCTTGCTGTACCTCACGGAGCTCATCAACAGCCACTACTTGCTGCTGTTCCGCCATTTACCGTCGGTTATTGACACGATCATGCACTGCCTCGACCCGACGAAACCCGAGCGCCGCAAACGCTGTCTCGAGATGAGCACGCGCTGTCTCCACAATCTGGTACGGCGATTCCCCATGGTCGATTTCCACAAGGACACGCAGCGACTCGCGATCGGCACGATGGAGGCGGTGATTCTGATTTACGATTTACGCACGGCAACCAAGTGGCGTGTGCTCGACGGCCATGCATCCGCGATTTCGGCGGTGGCGTTTCGTAGCGACGGCCAGATTCTCGTCTCGTACGCAGCCAGGGAAGGTAGTGTCCGGTGGTGGAACAGCGGCAACGCCGGGCTGTTTGGCGGCATGCTCAAGCTGCAACAGTCGTGCATCAAAGAACACAAGCTCGACGTGCTCAAGGCGTTTGCGAGCGCGCCGTCGTCTAGTGGCGGCGCGAGTGGCGACTTGAAGCAGGTCATTCAGACGTGCAGATTCCAGTTTCTTGTGCTCAAAGAAGGACCGACAAACAACAACAACAATCAGCAGCAAGGAGCAGGAAATACGACTACAACTGAACGCAAGGTGCTGCGGCTTACGCGCGAAGATGCAAGCCAAGTGCAGTTCTTAATGTAACGAGCACCGTATATTCCGTGCTAGCATTTTACCGACGTGAGGCACTTTTTGTGCCATCGTTTCTTAAAGTAGGCGTTGAGATCACGACCCGTGGTGCGCAGTTGGAGCCAGTGTTCCTGCTCGGCGCGACTGATCGAATCAAAGACATCGTTTCGGCCGAGCGGATCTTGGGCAGCGTCGTGGAGCAGCACACGGTTCGCGACAGCGTCGTACTCGAACCTCTCGTGGCCCTTGACGACCGCCAAGTTCTTCATCGGGTTGTTAGTCCATACGGGACGCGTGCCGGGCTCGATCGACCGCTTGAGCGAGCGGCCCACGCCAGTCTGGAAGAAGCCGTCTTCGGGCACGCCCACGATATCGGCCAGTGTGTTGAGCAGGTCATAGTGCTCGACGGCGTCGTCCATGATCGTGCCGACCGCCGACTCGCTGAGGCGTCCTCGCGCGATCAAAGCGCCAGCCACGTGAGTCGTCGACACTTGGTTAATGTAGGGCACCGAGAGGCCGTTCTCCGGGCTTTGTCCGTGGTCGCCCGTGATCACGACGATCGTGTCGTTGAGCACGCCGGCTTTCTCCATGTCGTCCAAGAATTTGCCCATGGTCAAGTCCTGGAAGTAGCGCATCTCGACATAGTTCTTAACAGCCGCGGCGTTCGGGTGGCCCTCGTAGATCGGCGAAAAATCGGGAATTGACGAGAGGTTCTTGGCGTACCAGTCTGGCCGCGCAATGAACGGCACGTGGCTTGAGATCGTATAGTGGTTAAGGAAGAAGGGTTTCTTGTCGAGGCCGCTCGCCACGCGCTTTTGCTGCGCGCGGGTCTTGTTTTGCAGGATGCGACCGAGGAGCTCAAACGACGTGTCGTCGTGGACGCCCCAGTTGAACGACAGACCCTTGGCCTTCCAGTCTTTGCGCGTGATACCCAGCTCGGTCTCTCCAAGGCGCAGGTACTGGGGCAACCCGACTACGCTGTCAAACCCGTGGGTCGCAAAGAACGAGTTCCATCCGTCGTACGTGAGCTTGCAGCCCGTAGAGAAGACCGTCTCGTACCCCTTTTGCTTGAAGAGCTGCGGCATGCCAGCGAGCTTTGTCTTGACACGGCCATAGGTCGTGCCCGTCTCGGTGATCGAGTCGAGCGGCAGCTGCGCAAAGAGAATGCTCTCAACCGAGCGGCTCGTTTGCCAGCTCGACCACATGTTGCTGAACGCAATGCCCTTTTTCGCGAACCGGTCGAAGTTCGGCGTGAGCGTGAAGTTGTGCTGCTTGAGCACCTGGCCCGCTGACGTGTTGCTCGCGAGGTACAGCGAGTCGTGGTATCGAAACGATTCGACTACCAGCACGAGCACGTTGGGCAAGTTGGTTTGGTTCACCTCGACGTCGAATGCGAGCGGCCCCTGGAAGCCCGTGGTCTTGCGGTACAACACGTCGTCTTGGTACAGCGAGTAGCTCTCCGTGGCTGCGTGGATAATAGAGGAGGCCGCGAGCGGCGTGACATGCACGGGCGGGAGAAACTGCGTGTGGAAGACGCCGCGGAAGATCTCGTTGAGCGTCGCGTTGAGTGCGATGGCCGCGACGACTGGCGACACGGAGCGGGAGACCCCGAGCACGATGAGCAGCGCGAGGACGAACATGACAAACGCCAGCACGGCCACGGCCCAGCGGCGGCGGATGAAGAAGCGCTGCGTGCGCGCGCGGAGCGATGACGACTCAATGAGCTGCTGCTTTTCACTGAGCGGTTCATCCATCGGCTCTTGCACGGCCGCCGACATACTCAGGCGTCGGTAGCCGTCCTCCATGCGCGACGGCGTCACGGCCATGGCCTGCTCGTCGTCTAACTTCTTGGCCGTGAGCTTGGAGATGCGGTCCGCGTCGTTTTCCTCCTGCGCATCCGCGACGCTGTAGAAATCTGTGGCGCCGACAAAGAGAGCGGTAACCACGACGGCCGTGACGACGACCCCAGCGACCATCTCGATGACGATGCGGACCTCGCGCGGGTCCACCTCAACGCTCGAGGCCTCGGCCTTGTCGCGGTTGTACATGGCAACGAACCCGAGCGTGAAGCGCATTTGGCGCGTCTGCAGGAGCACCATGTCGGCCGCAAACGGCACAAGCAGCAGGACGAGGACCCCGAAGACGAGCAGTGAGCGGCACGCGAGGCCGAGTCCACGAAGGCATTTTGATGTGCTGCAGCGAGACGTCGCGCACTGCACGAGCGAAAAGACGGCGAAATCCACGGCGAGCACGACACACAAGATGACGGTCGAGGCCACGACGTCTTCGACGACGCCCCAAATGATGCCCGAGGTTTCCATGCCCACTGACCGCTGCGACTTCATGGTGTACATGTCAAGGATCGAGGACACGGCCGTGAGCTTGGCGATGAAAAAGAAGAGCAGCAAGACGACGTAGAGCGTGGCGAGCTGCAACGCCGGCCGCGTCGTCCATGTGCGACGCACAGTCTCCGATATCTCGCCGAACGGAGGCATCTGGCGGTGGGAGAGTTGTGGGAGGTTCGATGTGAAATGAAATGTGAAGGAAAGGAGACTCTCTCTGGGCAGTCGGATTCCATCAAGAGGAATTCCACTGCAGAGGTGCGGAATGGGGAGAAGAAGACCGGCGCAACTCGCTCCATGTCTCCCCATCCATATGGTGAGCCCGTCATGTGGTCGAGAAGATGTCTCCTCATACTGAGCCCCATACACTGTTCATTTGTACTGTCCAATATTACGATAGTATGGCGTTCAGTATAGCGAGTCCATGGACAGTCCAAAGACCTCCGTTACTTCAGATCCGACGCATCGCCCTGGCACAGGAATGTCCCATTCCGGACCGCAAGGGCCCCCGGCACAGGAATCATATCTGTGCCACACATCCGTGAGGAGGTACTGTACCCATTTACCAGCATCTACCATCAATACTACGCAGTATCATACAGTGTGAAAAGCCAGAAACAGACAAAGGTCCTTCCTTCATGGTATTCTGTACGTGTCACAGACGGCAAGCAGAGTCGCCCCTTCTAAGGAGGACCGACCGTGATTACAGTCTTGCGTGGGTACAGTACGGTATTAGCATGCGACCGCGGCGAGACACTTTTCGTCCCATCTGTGCTTGAAGTAGGCGTTGAGCTCGCGGCCCTTGCGGCGCCACGTTTGCAACTTGGTGGCGTCGGCCAGCGGCAGCGACGGCAGCAAGTCGTGTTCCTCTTGGGAGTCCTTGACTGTATCAAAGAGTCCCATGTCGTTGGATGAGCGGTCGTACACAAACCGCTGGTGGCCCTGGACGACCGCCATCTTCTTCATCGGGTTGTTGCTCCACACGAGCCGTTCACCAAACGGGATCTTGCGTTTGAGCGAGCGGCCCACTCCCGTCTGGAGGAATCCTTCTTTCGGGACACCAACGATGTCGGCCAGCGTGTTGAGCAGATCGTAGTGGTGGGTCGCGTCCTCAAAGACCATGCCCACGGCCTCACCCAGTCGCCCTTCCGCGATCAACGCGCTCGCGACATGCGTGACAGCGGTCTGGTACACGATGGGGTTGGCCAGTCCCATCTCGGGACTCTGTCCGTGGTCTCCGACAATCACGACGATCGTGTCGTCTAGCACCCCGGCCGCTTTCATACGGTCAAGGACCTTGCCCAGCTCCATGTCGGTAAAGTACCGCAGCTTGGCGTACTTTTTAATGAGTACGCATTCGCTTTCGAACCCTTCGCAGAGAGGTGAGAAGTCGGGGAGGTCTTCCGAGTCCAGCCACGTTGGGTGGGCGTCAAACGTGTGGTGGCTCGAGATCGTGTAGTGGTTGAGAAAGAAGGGCTTCTTGCGTTCACCGCGTTTCATGCGCTCGGCCTGGTCCTTGACTTTCTGGACCATAAGATCACCTAGGATGTCAAACGAGAGATCGTCG
>JAADXL010001015.1:0-12829 GCA_023337755.1 Pythium aristosporum
CATGACGGTCGTTGAGCGCCTGTTGAATCTCACCAATGTCTCCGATTCGATCACTGACGTACACAACGAAGTGAAGAAGCTGTTTGTGAAGATTGGGCTTGAGGTCTCAGACCTCGAGGGGTGGGAGAAGATCCACGCGACCAATACGGCCAAGACGAGGGACGCACTCGAGGACACCGTGAGAAACGCCGCTAAGCTCAAGAGGGAACTACGGGATGCGAACGCGCAGTCGAATGCGCTCGTGCTGATCAACGCCGAGATCAAGAAGATGGAAGACCCAAAGGTGAAATCGGAGCTGCCGGAGACGACACAGAGCGCTATCAGAAGGGCCCAAACAGCGATCGGGCATCTTCTTGGCAATCAAAGCACCCAGGAAACGCCGGCGTGGTTCATTCCAGAGGAGGAGATCAAATATCAACAGAGATCTGGTGTGAGAGGATCTTTTGCCTCGGTCCACTTCGGCAAGCTGCGTGGCCACACCGACGTTGTCGTCAAGGTTCTCAAATCGGATGCCGCCAACGCGGACGTGAAGGAGGCCCTCGTGAAAGAAGCAAACATTCTCTATACGATTCGTCATGACCACATCGTGACGATGTTTGGCGCCAACCACGCGTGCAGCTATCCATTCATCGTGATGAAAGAAGCGACGAGTGGGACCATGTGCGACTACCTCAAGCGGCCGCCCGAGAACGTGAACAAGCGGTGGACGTTGCTCTATGAAGCAGCAAAAGGTCTCGAGTATCTCCACAACTTGAAGCCAAAGCCGATTGTCCACGCAGACTTGAAGCTCAACAACATTCTCATTTCTGGTGACGGCAAGGCGCTCATCGCGGATTTCGGTCTCAGCGTAGTCAAGAACAAATCCCGCTCCAGGTCTCAGTCCATGTCTCGGCTCAAGAACGGCGAAGTCGTGTATGGCGGTCTGCGGTGGAGAGCGCCAGAGTACAATGAGTGGGAGCCGCGGAAAGAGTCCGACGTGTACTCTTATGCGATGTGCATTCTGGAAGCATTCCTTGGCGAGCCGCCGTACGGGAAAGATTCGGACGAGGTTGCCAAAGCCAAGATTCTACGCGGCGAGATTCCTCCACGTCCAGACGGTTTACACGACGAAGCGTGGCAACTGATCCTGAAGATGACGACTTTTGATGCGAAGAAGCGAGTTACGATGACGGAGGTGCTGCCCACGTTACGAAAATTTGCTGATGAAGAACTTGAAGCGAACATTAAAGCCGCCAACACGTTGAAGTGCCGGAACTGCCATAAGTCGCATCCTCCAGGAGACAACTTTTGCTCGAGATGCGGCGGGCACCTTGTCGACCAAGCGCATTCAGTTGGGGATCGTCTTGGCGACATCACGGACTCGACCAGCTCAGCCACACAAATGTGGTCAGTCGACGACTTTGTGATCCGCAACGACACGGACGAGGCCGGCACGACTGTGCGCCAGGCGCTCGAGGACGCCGCAATACACTGCGCTGACGCCGACAATGCCGAGCCGCTCTTCCGCAATGTACTCGCGCGGCTTGAGATGACGCGTGATGAGCTCCAAACGCAATACCTCAACGCCCCCCTGTACGACAAACAAAGCGCACTGCGTTCGTATGTCGACGAAGTTGTCAAGTTTGCTGGCCTGCTCGATCAGTACTGCTCCATGTCGTTTGTCGACCGCGTGCTGCATCACAGGAAGATCGCAAAAGGCCTCCGAGACGTTCACGCAGGAGCACCAACCATGTACAACTATTTGGAAGGAGGCCTCGACAACGTCACCAATCTGTTGAGAGAGGATAAGCAACCGTCCACCGCCTGGCATGAGCCGTTCGATGCCGCTGTCACCGCGTTTGAAGCGTCCGTCGCGGCAACCGTCGAAGACGAAGCGATGGTCTCGATGTACCGACAAGACTCGCTGCTCGCGCTCGAGGCGGCCACTCTGCTGTGTAATGCGCAAAAGAACGGGGGGGGTCTCCAGTGGCACGCCAACCCGGCGGCGCAGCGCTTGCGCGACAAGATCATGTGTATTGCCGACTTCGACGACGTGCTGCTGCCCGAGTGGTTTGTGCCCGAGACTGACATCAACTACAAGAGCCGTCGGTTCGCCAAGGGATCGTTTGGAGCTGTTCGCTATGGCATTTGGGGCTACGGCACTAATGTTGTTGTGAAGGTGCTACTCGACGAGTACCGCGAAAAGCGCCTGAGCGCCAAGCTGCGTCAAAAGTTCATCAAAGAAGCCGACCTCGGGTCCAAACTGTCGCACCCCTACATTCTGAAACTCTATGGCGCGTGCCACGTGACTGCGTCACCGTTCGTCGTGTGCGAGGACGCGACCAATGGCAACTTGAATGCGTACCTCAAGAAGGACAAGTCGCGCCTCTGGCGACTCCTCTTCCAGTCGGCGCTCGCAATTGAGTATATCCACGGGAAAAAGGTTATCCACGGTGATCTCAAGCTCAACAATATTCTCGTGGGCGCCGACGGCTACGCGCGTGTGGCCGACTTTGGCCTGAGCCGCTTTAAAAAATCCAGGGGCAACCGGATGCTGACCAAGTACGACTTGGAGCTCGATGGCGGTGGTGCCCTGCGCTGGCGGGCGCCCGAGGCGCTGCTCCACAAGGCCCAGTATGAGTCGGACGTGTACTCATTCGGCCTGTGCATGATCGAGGCCATAAGCGGCGAGATCCCGTACGCAAACTTGCCCGATGATGAGGTCATTGCGCGCATTGAGAAGGGTGTGCTGCCCGAGCGCCCAGCATACATGAGCGACGAGATCTGGACGCTCGTACAAAAGATGACGGTGAGCGAGCCGAGCGAGCGCGCCGCGATGGATCAGGTCATCGCCGTGCTCAAGAAGCTCGCCCAACGCCGAGCTCGCCAAGGAAACCGAGAGCATGAGTCTGTGTCATTTCTGCAGCTCCATCATGACGGACGGGTCGAACTTCTGTCGCAAGTGCCGCCGCAACGTCATGACGAAACCCATGGGCGAGGAGTCGGGCCGATTGCCGCAAAAGGTGATCTCCGGAGAGTCGGGTCGGTTCGTTGGGCCAATTCCCTTGAAAAGTGATCGCTCGCGCTTTGAGCGCGATTCTAAGATCCGCATTGAGATGCCACCCAAGTGGTTTGTCGCCGAGGCCGACGTTATGTTCGAGGAGAAACCAATGGAAACAGCAATCTCCGCCTCGGTTCACTTGGGTACATTGCGTGGTCAAAACATCGTCGTCAAGATTCCCAATCTGGTCGACAGCGACTTTGACCTGGCAACCCAACACACTTTCTGCAGGGTCGTAGACGTACTAACGAGGATCCGGCATCCGTATTTTGCGCAAGTGATCGGTGCCAACCACGTGTCCAGCCGTCCATTCATTGTCATGGAATGCGCGCCGAATGGGAACATGGTGGAGTACTTGAAGCGCTCGCCACTAAACATGCTTCAACGGTGGAGACTCTTGTACCAAGCCGCGCTCGCAGTTGAGTATCTCCACTCCAAGCATGTTATCCACGCCAACCTGAAGCTCAAGAACATTCTCGTGTCTGCCCATGGTGAGGCGCTCGTCTCAGACGGTGGTCTGGATTCGATAAGGCCTATGGCTCAGCGCAAAGCAGGCACACTGGTGGTAAGAGACATCCGATGGATGGCACCAGAACAGTTAAACTCTTCGCCTCAGGCCACATCCGACGTGTACTCGTTCGCGATTTGCATTGTGGAAGCTTTTCTCGGCGAACGGCCGTACGGGGACGATGAAGAAGAGTTGGTAAAAGAAAAGATCGAGAAGAACGAGCTTCCACCTCGCCCAGAAGATTTGCAGGACAAACCGTGGCAACTGGTCCAGAGGATGACCTGTCTGGATCCAAGGGAGCGCATTTCAATGGTCGATGTCGTGAAGGAGTTAAAGAAATTTGCCGACGAAGAACGTGCATTCGAGATGGGGCGTCCTCCGCAGTGCGACTCGTGTGGTGCTCTCTGGGATAGCGAGTGGTTGGAGTGCCACCGTTGCGACAATGCAGTGGTGAAACCTTATGTGACGCTGACGATCGAGTCCGAGGAAATGCTGCGACAAATGGTCAGTTCTCTCACCGAAGGAACGTCCGCCCAACGTGAACAAGCGTTGGTCGCTTTGAGCGAATACGCGCATGGCAGTTCGCACAATCAAGATGCAATTGTCTCGACTCGCGTTGTGCCGCTACTTCTGAAGCTCCTGGAGGACGAAAGCAACGGTGTTCGGCTCGGTGCTGTCGCGACGCTCAGCGCAATTGTGTCCATGAAGCCTTCTGCTCAGAACGCTGTTGCACACGACAACGGCTTGGAGCTGTTCCTGAATGCCATTTCTCAAGGATCCGACGAGCTCTTGGAACGGGGACTCATGGCTCTGTGCGTCCTCGTTGATAGCAAATTAGTGTGCCAAGACGCCGCGCGAGCAGCTGGAGCGGTCCAACTTCTGTTGTATCTCTCGTCTCGTGTCGACGGACGATTGAAAATTGGGGCTGATATGGCATTGAAACTTCTTCAAGTGCATTACGCCAAAGGTACGACGCCCAGCTGTGTGAAGCTCACATTCGTTGAGCTCCCCGCACCCGATTCCATCGACGACCACAACAAGAAACTCAGCTCGTTATCAATCGAATCGGTGCGTGACCGCCTTTCTTTGTTTGCTCCGTCACTGAGGGGTTGCCTGATGTATGAAACTGTAGGGGGAAGCTACTTCGATCCCAGAGACCTCAGAGCCGGATGCAACACTGGACACGTCGAGAGTCATTTCTCAGTTCGTCAACCTGGTAAGGTCGCAAGGATCCGGCAATCCATGATTTACAGCTGCTGATTTATATGCTTTATCTTATGCAGGGGGGTCAAGAAGCACCACTACTCTACTGGGCGCTCCAAAATATGGACCTTGGTCTTGTGACGTATCTTGCAGCCAATGGCGCTGATATCAATTTCATGGACGAGGTACGGAGTGCTGATTTGTCTAGAAAACGCGTCCTCGTCGCTTGGGCAACTCACATGTTCTTTCTCTGCGTTCAAAAGGGCCAGCCATTGATTCACGTTGCAGTCCAACTTCGCAGTTTGAAGGCGCTTCAGTGCCTTGACACTTATGGCGCAGACATTGACGCAACAAACAAGGTGAGTTGAACTGATTCCGGAGAGGATGGACGGATGCTCCACTCACTGTCGTGTAATGATTTTGCATTAGGCTGGGGAGACAGCCCTACACATCGCTGCAGCCAAGCGATCGGCCAAAATGGTGTCGTTCCTCACATCCCGAAACGCGAAACCGAACATTTTTGACAAGGTACAGTTTGAGTTTATTCATTTGGCGCTTCCACAAGACGATACTAATCGCGTGTTCGGGCTCCACTCTCTTCCCAATAGGAGGGGCGCACACCACTCCACAACTGCCTGTTCTGGACGCCTCTAGCATCCGACTATGGCCTTGAGGCAGCATATTCCGTTGCGTTTGCTCTCTGTGACCACGGCGCCTTGTGGGACCCGCTCTGTGCGCAAAAATGGCAAGAACCTCAAGTCCGAGCCGCTCAATCCAATGGGGCCAGCAATCAACTCACCTCAGGACAAACCGGCTTAGGGGCATGCGCACAACATTGGGCCGGGCAGCGAAGCCAAAACGCTGAAGAGGGGTTGCGTGAAATCCCGATTGAAGTGGTAAACAACGGTGGGAGATCGGTCACCACTTACATCGACAAGATCATGACGACGAACGCAGAGCAAGAAATCTATCGCCGCAAGATCTGTGTCGTGGGACACGCGAAGTTCGGGAAAACGAGTTTGGCGAAGTCAATTGCGGACAACAGGCCCTGCGGTGCGAACCGAGACGAACATCAAACAGTTGACATCGACCGCATTCACATGTCATTCCTTGAAGAAGACGGCGAGACTGCGGGAAGACGCCATGACGTCACATTCTGGGATTACGCCGGTCAACCAGTCTATCAAACAGTGCAGTCAGTATTTTTCTCCAAGCGCACACTGTACCTGCTCTGCGTGGATCTCCACGAGTACGAGACGAAGCTCAACGAGACATTACCGCGTCGTGACAAGAACAAGATGATAAAGCGCTACTTGAGTGACCATGTTTTCCGCTGGGCGAGGTTGGTTCTCATGCGCCAGCCGGACGCGCTTTTCGCAATTGTCGGGACCAAGAGAGACTAAGTCCAAGGAGACGAAGGCAGGATTCGCAACGATTTCAAGCGCCGTTTGAACGTCTGGGCTGCTGGCGTTCGTGAAGACGCACAAAAGGGAATCAACACGGGCACTATCCTTGATACCAACCACTACGTACAAGATGCTTGAAGCAAGCTTGAATCGAATGCAGCACGAAGACGCATGGCTCACGGTGAGCACTCTCAAAGCCGAAGACGTGAGGCTTGCTCGTAAAGCGATCGAGAAAATCATCATGAGAACTGCGAAGGAGAGAAGTTTCCTGATGCCAACCGAGTACATGCAGGTGCTCAGCGCAATTCACGACATGCAGACAACTATTAACGGGATGGCGGATGGCGAGCGACTCGACAACGCGATCACGATAAGCAATGATCTCGTGCTGGACTTGCAGGGGCCAGCTCTGATCATACGATTGACGATGAGAGCTGTTGCAACATTTTACACACGCTTCACGATCTCGGTGACATTTTGTGGTTCGAGCAAGAAAGACCCGAGGCTCTGCGCGGCTACGTGATCATCGAGCCGACAATCGTCATCGATGTGGTCCGAGAAATTGTCAACCATAAGCGATTAGAGGGATCAACCAGCGAAGCGAGTGCGGTGTGGCAGCACGGCAAGCTAGACCATGAACAGCTCAGGCAATCACCGCTGTGGGGTGTCATGGACAAAGACCTCTTACTCGCGTTCAAGCAGCTACTGAATGAGTTCCTGCTGGCATACCCAGCTGGCGGCACCATGGTCTGCAACTCCCATCTCATCGTACCGGCCTTCAGAAAGTCAAATTCCAGCTTCGGGTTGAGGCCACTCATGAAGCAACAATCATCTCTGCGCCGAGAGGGGTTATCTACCAACTCGTTTGTGCGCTGGGACTACGCTGTGTCAAACGAAATCTCCGACACTCTGTTCAATGAGTTTGCGGCGGCGAGTTACAACGACAAATGGAAGGTACACGCTGGCCCCGATTGCATTCAAGTGAGGGTCCGTGAAAGTGCTCCGAAAGACTACACATTTCGAGCCTCGATCGAGAGGGGGGCTGACTTAACCGACACGATCCGACTAGAAGTTGCAGCCGCTGAGAGCTACATTTGCTGGCTGTACCTGAAGTGGTTTGTGCTCAAGATGCAGTATGTGCTGCAAGGATACCCGGGCCTAAAGTCTCTCTGTCGCATCTTCGATCCCCAGGCCGGAGTTCCCGATACGGGGATTACCCTGGAAAACGCACGTGAGCAAGCTGCCCAGTTGCACAGCTCGATATTGTTACCCGATTTGAGTTGGTACAAACCGGCGATGCGCGATGAGATCAGAGAAGTGCTGACATTGGTGAAACGCGAACTCGACGGCAGCATCAGCGATGTGAAGACTGAACCTGACGGACTGGAGGCTGTCAAGAAGCTCATCGTGACACGGGGGGATTGCGAGTTCCCGTCTCTGTGGATTTTCAAGTACAACACAGAAGCAGGACTGGGCGAGGTGAGAGTACTGAGCGATATCTCCGGTACATGCCACCACGAGCCGTTAGAGATCAAGATTCCCCCGGGATCCCTCGCCAAGTACGAATCGTGGATCAAGGTGAGTCCAAGCTTTGTGATGATTCGTGATTGTGGCACTGACTCGCGCGCTGTTGCATCAGGGCGGAGTGACAGTGTTGTCCACCGTAGCCGACTGTTTCCTTGGTGTGGAGCTGCTGAAAAGTGCAATGAACACGGCCAAATCAGGTAAGAAATGATGTCCTTCCACACAGGCAGAGCTCGTGCTAAGATCTCTCTATTGCGCACTGATTCAGCAATCACCAATCGCGTGGACCACGCGGTCCAAGTTCACGGCGTCATCGAGAAACTGTATTCACCAGGCACGGAAGAATTCACGTCCTCCAGTAGGCCCGAGGAGGCCGTGCAGTTGTTGCGCGCCCTGCTTCGCCTCCACGATGAACATTTCGACGATCAGCAGATCAGCGCATTGTCGAAACTGTACCCGTTCGCGGATATAGTCGAAGGCAAGTACAACTGGGCGTCAAGAGACGAGATCAAGCAAAAGGGCAAGAACGCGCTTGCCTGTAATCCTCGCCTGTTTGGGAATCAACCACCGTCTCCAACAGTCTCTGCATCAACTGTGAGTACCGCCGCCAGCACAGCATCGTCCACGCCCCATATGAAGTTGCACATCGAGAGTGCAACTGGATTCAGCTCGTGGAAGTGTCGCAAAATATACTGCCGCTGGAAAGTCTGGGACGAGAAAAGACCGAATCCGCTTGTAGCGTCTGGAACGACTCAACGCAGGGTCGCAGGAAAGTGGACCCGAGCAACTCCTCGACTGCGAACTCCACGTCTGGATCGACCGACCAAGTCGCATTCCGCTGAAGGCGAACAGGTCCTTTTTCGCGCTGCGGTGGACAGGTTTACAACGGATGGACTCACGAAACCGATGACGTTTTGGTGTGACTTTGTAGCGTCAGGACGCTCGCGCAGGCAGTACTCAAGCTTGAGGATCACATCCAAGTGGGCAAAACGCACGCCGACCCCGTGAAAATCGAGGATTTTCCGCTTGACAAGGAGACGTCACCGAGGAGTTCGATCACGCTCAGCATCACGATCCCTGCCACATTGGCTTCATCCGGCGCATGAGCTTACTCCTCCTTGAAGTGTGGCGACACTGGGTGTTGCCCAGTTAGAGCGAACGGATCTCTCTATATATGGACAGTGTGTAATGCTTGGAAGATGCCGTATGTTGTGTGGTAAATACGGACTGGCCTTGTTTTGCACACCAATGCCACCTGTACAAAGTGATATTGCAGAGGTGATGGCTCGCATCATGCGACAAGCACGCACTGTAAGCTGGCGCTCTTTCGTAATTTACGACAGAGCTCACTGCGAAGGTCGAGAGAGTTGTGGGGACCCTGTTGCCACACTGCCAAACAAAAGAAACCCGAGAGAACAAAAAAAAAGAGAAGTTTTGCCCAACTGTGAAGAGACACAAGTGTCCAACACTTTGGTCCTCTTGCATATTCCAACCCATGACCTCAAAATTTGTGGCTGGCACGTTTCTGAGAAAAGTTGCAGAAATGTCAGGAGAAGCCTGAACGGATGGCCTTCTCTTCTCTTTCTCTGAGGATCACGCTGATTTACAGCGAAATCCCAAAACTTTCGCAGAGATTTCTGACCCCAACAGTGCAGTTTGTGATTTATTTCTCCAGAGAAGCCGAGAAATAAAAAAAAATTCCACCCACCGGTTCTGTTGTTGTCTGTCGGCGGTCCCTTCTGAAATATTACCCAAAATTTCCCGTTGCAGGTCTTGGCCTTGTCATCTCCAGTTGGCATCATCGTTTCCCCCGCCTCCATACCAATATCCATAGTAAAGGAACGCCCCATCCTCCGCTCCTGTCGCCCCCGTGCCGTCATTACCGCGGCCCTCGAGAAGAAGGGCTGACTGGGACTGGGTGCTATTACCCATACATCCACCCATCACTCGGCGACCGACTCGGGAGAAATCAAAGGATGGCGCCCGTGGAGATTGACATCGACGCGCAGGGCCCACCGACCGCGCCGTTTACGCCAGCGACGACCGCGGCGCGTGGGCCGGACGGCGACGAGACAACGCCGATCGTCAACACGCGCGCGATGGCGGCGCGCGCGATGATGGCCGAGCAGCAGACCCACCCGGCGCCCGTGGTGGTCAAGCGCGGACCGCCGTCGACGGCCAGCAGCGGCAGCCTCAGCAAGCACACGCGGTCATCGGCGAGCCTCTCGGGACAGGACCCCGACGACTTTGACGAGTCGCCGTACGACGAGAACGGCGCACCGCATTACCTCCACCGCGGCGCCGCCGGCAACAGCTTTAACGTCGACCAAATGCTCGCATCGAGTGGTCGCGACAGTTTGCTCATGAACAACGGCAGCCTCGGCAATGTCAACAACTCGGGCGGCAGTGGCGGCGTGGGCGCCCCGCGCCAGTCGGAGTATGGCAGTGCGCTCATGCGCATGGACGACGGGTACCGCTCATCAAGTATCAACGTGCGCCGTACGGCCGCGGCCGCGACCGTGGATGGGCTCACACCGCTGCTCCAGGCCGCGCGCTCGGGCGACCTCGTGCTGCTCAACTCGCTCATCATTCAACCGGGCACGGACATTTTACGGCGCGACCCCGTGTACGGCCAGACGGCGCTCCATTTCGCGATCCGCGGCGGCCACTTGGCGATCGTGCAGGCGCTGCTCATGCCCGAACTCGCCGGCTCGATCGTGAATGTGCCCGACAGCCGCCGCAACACGGCGCTCCACTTGGCCGCGGCCAAGTCGCGCCGCATGGCCAAGATTCTGATTGACGCGCGCGCCGATGTCAACTTTGTCAACATGCGCAACCAGACGCCGCTGGGTGTCCACATTCTCACAGTCACCAAGGACGATCCGACCATGACGGAGATTTTGCTGCAGGCGCGCGCCAACCCGAACGCACCCGTGGACAAGTCGACGGCGCTCCACGTCGCGCTCGATAAGGGCCTCTACCAGATCGCGCAGCGGCTCGTGCGCCACGGCGGACGGCTCGACATGAAGGACGAGAGCGGCAAGATGGTCTTTGACAAGGTCGACGCGACGCTGCTCAAGGTGCTCATGAGCAATGTGACCCACGCGCCCGTGTGGATCCCCGATGACGAGTGCTCCAAGTGCATGGAGTGCAAAAAGCAGTTTGGCTCGCTTGGCACGCGGCGCCACCACTGCCGGTTCTGCGGCCGCCTGCTCTGCTCCAAGTGCACGGGCTGCCAGTTGCGCGGCAGCGACATTCCGTTTCGCCAGCGCCGCAAGAAGGACCGCCAGTCGCCCACCAAGAACCAACGCGTCTGCACGATGTGTTATGAAATCACCATGGAAAGCAAGGCCGCCGCGACGAGCGCCGCTTCGACTTCCAATGCCAGTACCAGTGTCGCGGCGGCGCCCGCCCATTAAGCAGGCAAGTGTCCATAGGTACAGTACCGACTGATGTGACGCGTGCACAGACGCGAGCAGCTCACACAGACCACGAAACCAAGTTCAAGACCCACGAGAGACTGCTGTCGACGGTGGTTCCTCTTTCTAGCGAGCACAAGGGGAATGCCGCAGAGGAGGCATCGTGGCACAGGCAAAAGGCGTGGACGAGAGAGAAATGAAGGTGAAGAAAGAAAAACAAAATGATGTGTAGCCAGTCTTGTTCACACACTTGCACATAGGAAGATGGCCGACGCTATCGAATTAACATTATCCATTTGCATAGTTCGTATTTTCATTTCCTCCCATCATCAAACTCCTGAGTACTGTATCCACTCATGGTGAGTGGATTGCCGGCGGCCGGCATTCACTGCCGTTGCCGCCACACTCTTGCAAAGCGATCTGGCCCAGCGGTGGTGGCATGCGCTCTGTCGCGGGGCGATCCTAGTCAGTTGTACGACAACACCATTAAATGGACACACGGGCATTTCTTTCCACACTCAAACTGATTGTGATTGTGTATTTGGCAGAATAATACGTTGTTAGCATCGACACTGGAAATGGAGAAAAAAGTAGAGAAGTCAGGGTCGCGTCTTCCTCCCATTGGCACGACAGCACTGGTAGAAGTCCTCATCGTCACAGCGGTTCACTCCCGCGTCCGTCCATCGCCTCTTGGCGGCGGGTGGAGTTCAGCAGCTTAGAACTTGTCGATCGTGGCCATGTGGAGCACGAGGTCCACGAGGCGGTTCGAGTAGCCCCACTCGTTGTCGTACCACGACACGAGCTTGACGAAGTTGTCGTTGAGCGAGATGCCGGCGTTGGCGTCGAAAATGCTCGAGCGCTTGTCACCCAAGAAGTCGTTCGAGACGACCTCGTCTTCCGTGTAGCCGAGGATACCGGCGAGCTCGTTCTCCGACGCCTTCTTGATGGCAGCCTTGATGGTCGCGTAGTCCGCGGGCTTCTCGAGGCGGACCGTAAGGTCGACAACCGAGACATCCGGGGTCGGCACACGGAACGCCATGCCCGTGAGCTTGCCGTTGAGCTCCGGCAGCACCTTGCCGACGGCCTTGGCGGCACCAGTCGAGGCTGGGATGATGTTCTGGCCGGCGCCACGGCCGGCGCGCCAGTCCTTGCCACCCCGGGACGGACCATCGACCGTGAGCTGGGTCGCGGTCGTGGCGTGGACCGTGGTCATGAGACCCTCCACAATGCCGAAGTTGTCGTTAATGACCTTGGCGAGCGGCGCCAGGCAGTTGGTCGTGCACGACGCGTTCGAGACGACGTGGGCCGAGCCGTCGTACTGGGTGTGGTTCACGCCCATGACGTACATCGGCGTCGAGTCCTTGGGCGGCGCCGAGATGATGACCTTCTTGGCACCACCGTCAATGTGGGAAGTGGCCTTCTCCGTCGTCGTGAACACGCCCGTGGATTCGCACACGTACGTCGCGCCGGCCTTGCCCCACGGAATGTCGGCCGGGTTGCGCTCGGCAAAGATGTGGATCACGTGGCCGTCGACCACGAGGTTGCCGTCCTTGGTCTCAACCGTGCCCTTGTACGGGCCGTGGGTCGAGTCGTACTTGAAGAGGTACTCGAGGTAGTCGAGGTCCATGAACGGGTCGTTGATGGCCACGACCGTAGTCTTGGGGTTGGCGAGCGCGGCGCGCACGACGAGGCGGCCAATGCGGCCAAAGCCGTTGATACCGATCTTAAC
>JAADXL010001016.1:0-12814 GCA_023337755.1 Pythium aristosporum
GGAAGATGGGGATGTTTCCTTTGCGTGTTGGGTTAGTCTTGCATTTCGTATGGGCGGGTGGGCAACCAGCAGGTGTCCATATTCCCCGTCTTAGTGACATGCAGCTGGAAATATGGAGACTGAGGATTGGCTAAAATAGTCACCATGAACATCTATCATTGGTTGAAAAAGGCAAGAGATACTTCCAACAACTCCCTTTGGAAAATCCAGCGGACAGGATGCTGCGATCGCTGCGCACGGCATGGCGCCGCAGGACGATCGACCGCTCACGCGAGGCCAGTGCGGTGCGTCTCCCAATGTATCACTCTAGCTCTGTATGGAGGTAACTTTTCTCTCACGATCGTGGTTTATCTATCAGCAACTGGATGGTGTGCTCGGTGAGCTGCGTGCGCTGGGCCATCGATCGACGCTGCAAGAGGTCCGTGCTCATCGATCTTATCAATGACCAAGATGCAGTTGGTGGAGACTGACACTGTACGATATGCTGGTGTTTCAGTTCAAGGAGTCGCCGATGGTCACGCGCATCGAGAGTGAGCGGCAGTTCTACAATCTCGGGTCGATGATCTACAACAACGCCAACGACAATCCAGAGGAAGTGCAAAAGGCGCTGTTCCTCTGGCGCAAGGCCATGAAGATGGGAAGCGTCGCGGCCAAGTACAGCGTCGCGATGTGTCTCAAAAATGGCGTCGGCATGAAGGAGCGCGACATCAAGACCGCCGTCAAGTACTTTAGTGAGGTACTTACTCCAGCACTTCACAGATTTTGTGGGGAGCTCCTCTTACTCTGTATTCTGTTGTAGCTCGCCGAGATCGAGCACAAGTGGGGGATGTTTGGTTACGCCGACGCACTGAGCAAGGGCGAAGGTACGCGCAAAGATCCGCGGAAGGCGTTTGAACTGTTTCTGAAGGCGGCCCAGAGAAGCGTGCCGCCCGCGTACCTCAACGTCGCCAACATGTACCTCTCGGGGACCGGTGTGGCCAAGGTGCAAACCCTCGAGTTTTGCTGATTTATTCATTATCTCTGCATCTGAATATTGTGTACACTGTGGTGTCATAGAACGAAGCTGATGGTGTCAAATGGCTTCAAAAGGCGGCTGAGATGGGCGATCCGCAGGCCAAGTCTGTGCTTGGTGAGCTGCACATGCAAGGTCGCGGCGTCCCGAAAGACGTTCAAAAGGCCGTGCTGTTGTACCAGCAGGCTGCCATGAAGGGCGTTGTGACGGCGCAATTTAACCTGGGTGTCCTCTACCTCACGGGCGAGGGCGTGCCGAAGCAGGACAGTCTCCAGGCCGAGGCATTGTTTCGCCGCGCCGCGGAGAAGGGATTTGTCATGGCCATGGTCAATTTGGCACAAATGTACCGCACGGGATACGGCGACGTGCCCAAGGACCTTGAGCTCGCCAAGAAATGGCTCGCGCTGGCAGCGCCGCATGACGCGACCGCCCAAGAGTTTTTGGATGAGATCAATGAGACCGAGGCCGACGCATAAACATACCGGTATAAGCAGCAACATTATGGTGTATTTGTTCTTTTCGTCTACGCCAATGATGCTGCTATCGTTAGGCTCTCTCTGTTTGTCTCTCTCTACGACAGCCCAAGGATCGAACGAGCGGCCTGAATCGTGCATCCGACACAGACGATCGCGCTAATGACGAAAATGAACCACGCGGCGAGGCGACGCATGTCCGTGTGGGGCTTGTTTTTGCGGATCATTGCGTACGAGACGCAGGGCAAGACGTATGAGATAATCAGCCCGACGGTCGAGCCCATGATGTTCCACACGACCGCGACGCCGGGCATGACGAGCGCGAGTGACGTCGTGCTCGTGAGGATCACGATCGTCAACAGCACGTGGAACGCCGTCGGGCTCAGCAGGGGCACTTTCGCTCGCGATGGGTCGCGTCGTGCCGTGGGTGTGGTGAGATAACGCAGCTCTTCGCTCGTTGCGCGGGACCTCGCCGACTTTACAAAGCCCAGAACGTAGTTTCCCAATCGCACAGTGTTGAGCCGACACGGCTGAATGATGAGCGGCAGGCTGAGCATGATCGTGACCAAGAGGCCGACGCGCCCGATGTTGACGAGCTGGTCGTCGCTCTGAAAGTTGTTGAGAATGTCGTCTCTCACGCCGCCGGGCAGGCGGTACGCAAAGAGGTACCCGGTGAATCCCACGACCATGTAGAAGAGCCACGTGGAGAACATGGTGCAGCTCACAATGTTCTTGAGGCGTCGGCGCGTGGGCTTTTGGAGCTCGCGGTAGACGGGGAGGACGTTGAAGTGGCAGAGGAACGAGACGCTGATGATCGGGAACGCGTACACGGGGTCCGCCCACGAGTCGGGGAACCACTTGATCGGCACTGAGGCTTGCACCAGCCCGGCGTCCTGCGGCCGCGTGTGCGTCGCGCGCACCGTGATGGCGATTGCGAGCACGAGTACGGATACGAGGCTGAAGATGGACGTGAACCGCAGCGCGTCCATGGACTTCGCAAACAGGAATGGCGACACGGCACAGAGGCAGAGAATCGTGAGCACGTTCTGCTCTGACCCGACGAGCACGCGGCCGTACAAGAACTGGGCACCGAGCGAGCCGACGAGATCGCGGATCAACACCGTGTACGCGACCATGGTGAGGAACGTGAGCAGCACGAGCAGCGTGACCGTGATGAGCCCGGCGCGCACACCAAGCGCCTTGCGCACGACTTCCTCGTACGTCGTCGCGCTGCCGCGGCGGCTGCAGCTCACGATGATGTAGAGACTGAAATTGGAGGCCGCGGCTGAGAGCACCATGAACACGATGGCGAGCACAAGCCCGCACTTGTCGAACGCGTACGGCAGCGAGAGCACCCCGCCGCCGATAATCGTGCTCACGAGATTGAAAATGGCCGATCGCGCAGTCGCCGTACGCGCAGTGCTAGTAGTGACAGCAGGCGAGTCAGAAATCGCCGTCGACACAGGAGGCGCGGACGAAAACACCAACTAGACTGTACCTGTGCGGCCCGGGGGAGAAGTACTCGACGCTGCCGCGGTTGCGCTCGTACCGGTAGACGCCGGCGTCGACCATCTCGGCCGCGGCAGCGGCGGCCGCGGGCTTGGGGTCTTGAGCCACATCGAGCAGCACGTCCTCCTTCATTGCGTGGGGGCGTGAGACGGACGCGTGGCACTGGGGGTGCGACTGGAATCCGGAAATGACGTCGCCGAAAGTCGGAGCTCTTCGAAGGGAGCACCCATGTTGGTCCCAGATTCAACAAGCCGGACTTCGCTTAAGTACGATTATGACGGCATCCCTTGGTGACGATTGGGCAAACACATCTCAAAGCTGATTGGCTGATATGAAGGCTATTGATTGGTTAAAATCATTTTGAGTGTACTTCCCTGTGATTGGTTGATATTCTGTCCATTGCAGAGAAAATGAGAGTGAGAGAGAAAGATCGAAGAGTTACGAGCCCAAGCGACGGACGACAAGATGGCGACGCCCGCGAACGAAGCGGGAGCTGCGACGCCCACCGAGGCCGTTGCCCACGGAGAGCGATGGGCCGTAGCCATGGGCATAGGCGATGTGGTGACGCGCGCGGCGCTGCGGGCTCGCTACGCGCTGCTGAAGGAGACGTTCGTCTTCAAGATGGACGCGCAGGACATTACCGATCCCCTCAGTGCCTTCGCGGCGGCTGCTGCGGACGCCCACGCTGACCTGCAGAGTGAAGAACGCGTGAGTCTAGATGAGCAAGATGGCGAAGCGACCGCACACAGCAAACGCCCCAGCTGGTCGCAGTTTTTCAGCGAAGAGAACCTGCTCCACGAGATCAACACGGATCTCGATCGGCTGTATCCGGCGGGCAACGAGGGCTTCTTCCAGAACGAAAAGTACCTGAACGTGCTGCGCCAGGTGCTGTTCGTATGGTGCAAGCTGCATCCCGACGTGTCGTATCGCCAAGGCATGCACGACGTCGCCGCGGTAGTGTTCTACGCGTTTCTCCTTGATCGCGAACCGCGACCGGCCGTGTTGGACAGTGATGACGGTGCGTCGAGTGACCACGCGAAGAACCATGAAGACCTCTTTGCGAGCATCTCAAAGCTTAACGAAGCGATCATCGCGCACGATGAGGCGGCGCTGGCGCTTCCAGAGGCCATAGAAGCCGATACTTTTCTTGTCTTTGAAGCCATCATGCTGTATCTCAAGCCCTTCTACGAGATTGTCAGGACGCCGTACCAAGAGGAACGGTTATCTCGTGCATCCACGGGTGGCGATCGCGAGCCAAGACTGTTCTCCAGCTCGGAAAACGACGACCCAAACCAACTGTACGGCGGTCCGGCGGTTTCGACGCCGACCGAGAAGAAGCGCAAGAAGCCAGCCCTTCATCGACTATGCTACCATGTGCAGTACGAGTTGCTGGAACAGAAAGACCCACAGCTTTTCTACCACCTGCAGAACCTCGACATTGTGCCCGAGACGTACTGCCTGCGGTGGATTCGCCTGCTGTTTGCGCGCGAGTTTACGTTCGAGGCGTTGCTCTACGTATGGGACGGGCTCCTTCAAGACGACTCCCGCCCGGCGATTGTTTACCCTCAAGTCAAAGATCCAAGCGAGTGGCTTGACAGGCTCCCTAAGCTTGCGACTCCTGAACTCAGCGATGCAGAAGACCAAGATGACCCGGACGCGACCTGGATGGGGTTTCCACTGCTGCGCTTTCTGTGCGTCGCCAAGCTTGTCCAGATTTCCCCAGAGTTGCGGCGAGCCGACAGCACTGGGTGCTTGCGACTGTTGATGCAGTCGTTTAACGCCGACGAGATCGAAAGCGCCGCCGTTCACGAACAGTCGGCAAGAGATCTCGTGCGCTTTGCGCAGGTGCTCCAGAATCCACTTCTCGAACAGCAAGACGGCCCGCAGGGTGTCGACGTCGTGCCCTTTGGCGTTGGCTCCCTGGGCATCGTGCTCACCGCTGCGAAGAATCCGTTTGAGACACGGCTTGCCGTCAAAGACTTTGCCCCCGATCCGTCATCGCCTGAAGGCACTGGTCAGGCCCAGGCAAGCGGCCGCGTGAGAGTGGGTGATCTGCTGGAATCCATCAACGGTGTACCCATTGTGGGCAAGACGACTGACGAGGTCAAGCGCCACATCCAGCTCATCGCGCGGCCGCTCTTTATTGCCTTTCGCCACTGCACAGTCGTTGACGAGCCGCAGAGCGGAAGCCAAGTGCCACTCTCGTTACTCTCTCCTCGCAACCTTAGCGGTGGCGACGTAGCTGCTGAACCACCGTCCGACGCGGCGTCAGTGCCCGGCTTTTTGCCTGGTGAACTGTGCTACGCCAACGTCCAGACCAGTATGCTCAAGTATTCGCTCCTCCAAGACGGCTCGTGCTTGGGCCACTACATTAGCGGGCGGTTTTACATCACCAACTACCGCTGCGTGTTCACGCGGCTACTGAGTCCTCGTGACGTCGATTGGCAGGTTCCCGTGTTGTCCATCGCATCGATCGACGGCTCGGACATGCTCATGCCGCCGCCGGGCGCCTCGGCAATGGACCACGCGCAGGCCGTCCTGGGCTTCACGACGACGAATGATGACACACAGTACACGGTCGTGATTCGCTGCAAGGACGCGCAGGTCGCGCGACTGTCGTTTGCCAACCACTCAGATTACTCCAAGCTCTACAAGTGCCTCACGTGTCTGGCGTTCCCGGCGACACTGCTCGATGCGTTTTGCTTCGCCTACGCGCCGATGATTGCGCCGTCGGAAGAAGTGCCGTTTGATCTGCGGCGCGAGTACCGTCGCATTGGACTGCTCGACTGTCCCGACCGGCTCCGCTGCATTGACCAGTCGAGTCGGTACGAACTGTGCGAGACGTATCCGCAGCATCTCATCGTGCCGACCGAGATGTCGGACGTTAAGATAAAAGCGGCCGCAGCGTTTCGCTCCCATAATCGCTTGCCCGTCGTCTCCTGGCTGCACCGCAACAACGGCGCGACGATCAGTCGCTCGGCGCAGCCGCTCGTCGGACTCAAGTCGAACCGATCGTACGACGATGAACTGCTCGTGCGGCTTTTGTGCTGCTCCAACAACACGCACTCGTTTGGCCGCTACGTCATCATGGACGCGCGCAGCCAGCTCGCGGCCGTGGGCAACAAGGCCATGGGCAAGGGCACCGAGATCCCGGCCAACTATCGTGGCGCCAAGCTGGTCTTCATGAACATTGAGAATATCCACACACTTCGCCAGAGTCTCCAGTCGCTGACAGCGATCTTTGAGCCGCGCAAGGGCTCGAACGAGAGCGACTCGTCGACCAGTGTCTACGGCAAGATCGAGAACTCGGGGTGGCTGCGTCACGTGCGGCTCGTGCTCAAGGCGTCTGTCGAGCTCGCGCAGTCGGTCCACAATGGCGTGTCGGTGCTCACGCACTGCAGCGACGGCTGGGACCGCACGGCGCAAATGGTCGCACTCGCCGAGCTCATGCTAGACCCGTACTACCGCACACTGCGCGGCTTCCAGTGTCTCATCGAGAAAGAGTGGTGTGCGTTCGGCCACCAGTTTGCCGCGCGCAGCGGCCACGCCCGCAGTGACGCCGGCAACGACCAGCGCTCGCCGGTGTTTCTGCTGTGGCTCGACTGCGTCTGGCAGTTTGTGCGGCAGTTCCCGAGCGAGTGCGAGTTCAACGAGAGCGTCTTGCTCGCGCTGGCCGACCACGTGTTCTCGTGCAAGTACGGCACGTTCATGTTTGACTGCGAGCGGCAGCGGTACGTTGTCGTCACTCTATGAGGGAAGGACGGGTGGCAGGGCTAATGGGGGTATCGTATATTTTCTGTAGCAAGGAGTTTTTTGCCAAGCACCGCGTGCACTCGGTGTGGAGCGACATCCACAGCCGCAGCGAGCGGTTCACGAACGCGCTGTACGCGCCGTCGCAGCAAGCGCCGCTGCTGGCGCCCAGCACGCTGTCGAAAAACATCAAGTACGTTACCACGCGGAGCTGCTGTATCCATTCGATGGCGACACTAACGCTGGATTTGCATTAGGCTCTGGAAAGGATACTTTTGCCGCTGGGACCCGACACTCATCCCGCCGGTCGCGGCGCTGCAGTTCTACTAAGACAGCGGAGTTCAGTAAAGTACCTTTTCGACAATTGGCGTCTTTCTCCAGTACTGGTAACAGTGGGGCTGATGGCATCATTGGCCGGGCACCTCTTGGCAGCGGATCATGATCTTCTCGCCGTTCCCTGTCTTAAAGCATGCATCCCCATACAAACATCAAGTTTGGGTTCCCATATCACATACCACAGGAAAATAGAACCGGATCAGCCGTTGAAGTGACGGTTTCGGCGCGTTCCTGGAAGGAATATGCGCGGCGAAAAGAACGCGAACGCGAGCGCGGTCGCCAGTGGGAGGATCGTCTCCGCGATAGGAATATCAGTGTGTCTGTCGTACGGTAGACGGCGACGTGGCGCGAGACGCTGAGGGGGCGAAGCGGCCGCGCCGTCCGCCGGCATTGAGCAGACAGCCTCTGGACACGGCGGCAGTTGGAAGCGCTCATTCAAGAACAAAGATGGACGTACTCAGAGCCAAGCACCAGCAGCAGCACGAGAAGAGCGCGGCCGTGCCGCGCACGTTGCAGTCGTTCGCGACCGTGCCCAGTGAGTTTGTCGTGTCGGCGCGCGTGCAGATGCAGCGCCTGATGCCCGTGTGGATGGCCAAGAGGCGGTGGCTTGCGCTGCGTGGCTCCAAGTCGCCGATCCTCGCGGCCTACTCCCACGCCAACTCCTTTGTCATGGACGCCAATCCGATCCGGGCTATGCTGTTGGATGCAGACACGGTCGTGCACGCTGTCGGCGAGCGCGGCATGGTCATTACGAGCTCGCGCGTGCGCCGCAACGACACGTGGGCCATTACATTTACCTCGACCACCCAGAGGCGTCGCATGTACGAACTGATCAAGACGTGGATCGATCTCGCGGCGTTTCTCCAGAGCCTCACGGGATTCACGAGCATTGCGCGAAGCGAACACGCGGTCGTGTATCGCTGCCACGACCGCGCGGACCCACGCCGAGAGTTTGCGCTGAAACGCGTGGACCGCAAAAGGTGCGCCAACGAAATCAACGTTACCGAGAAGCTGGTCGGGATCGAGTCCCTCCAGCCGTACCTCGCACGGTACGTCTGCATGTTTGAAGACGGACGCAGCGGCTCGGTCACGATCGCCATGAAGTACTACAAGGGCGGCTCGCTGGCCGACCGGATCCGAGAATTTGGCTTTTTGCCTGACGCGACCGTTCGCTCTGTCATGGCCTCACTGTGCGACGCACTTGACGTGCTCCACCGAAACGGCATTCTCCACCTCGACGTCAAGGCTGCCAACGTGCTGTTTGACGCCGACACTTCGTGCAACTTTCGCAACCTCAAGCTCGTGGACTTTGGTAGCAGCCGGCTGCGCAGCGAGCCGCCGACGCTGCGCACGGTCGCTGGCACGTACGGCTGCATGGCGCCCGAACGGTTCGACGGACGGTGCGGCCCCGAGGCCGACGTCTATGGCGCCGGCGTCGTGCTCTTCCACATGGTTACGGGGAGCGTCCCGTTTGTCGGGTCCGACAGTTACCAGGTCATGACCAAGAACATGAACGCCGTTGTGAGCTTTGCACACCCGCGGTGGAGACGCGTCGCGCCCCAGGTCCGCCAGCTCGCGGAGCGAATGCTCGAGAAGAACCCAGATCACCGCATCACGCTCAGCGAAGCGCTCAAGACACCGTGGCTCGGGCAGGCCCAGACAGAGGCGGGGCAGGAAAAGATGCGGCCGGCAGACGCGTCGCCGGGGCCGTTGCCGTTCCCGGATCCGTGCCCCGCGCGAAGTGAGCCCTTCGCCTTCTTTGCCTGATGAGTCATGGGCCGCAACACAAACTTTCCCCGATTCAACGATTCTAATTGGCTAAAAATGGAAACAAGTCGTCCAAAAATAGACCAATCAAATCACCGTTGAAGTGAGTTGGGCTGCTGAAATCAACTGAGAACCCAGTAAGGAGGCAGCCAACGGGACAGAGCTCCCGAGGACACACTGGGCAGCCACGCCCCCCACAATTGAAGTCTCGCGACGGACCGAACTAGACCGCCAAGAAGGAGGAGAAGAAGGAGAAGAATGCTCGCCGCCCAGAAGCTGCCGTCGTCGCGCCATGCCGGGGAGCGCACGGCCGAGCGCGCTATGGGCGAAATGAGTGTCGACGCGGACGCCGTCACGGTGGTCGCGGCGCGGCGCGTGCTGCCGCCCGGCCACGGTAGTTCCGTCTTCCACACGGTTTCGACCTCGACGCCCACGGAGAAGCGGCTCGCGCGCGTGCGGTTCCGCAGTTCGGGTGGAAGCTCCCGTGCCGTGCTGCCACTGCCGCCGCGGAAGAGTCAGCGCGAGGATCACTCTGCGGCGGTCCATAGCAATCAAAATGAAGGCGAGATCGAGCGAACGTTCGCCTCTCATGAGAGCGGTGGATATTCCTGGCGAGACTGGGACGATCTCCCGTCGGCGTCGCTTCACCAGGAACGCAAGCGAGACGAACAGCGCGCGGGGGAGGACACGCTCACGCGCTCGACGCCGCGCAAGCAGAGTTTTGAGACGTCACTCAACTATTCGGTCAGCAACTGTTCGAGCGTTGCGTTCAGTGCCGACTGCACGCGCGTCGCTGCCAGTGCGAGCGGCAGCACCCGCAATGTCCGTGACGACATTGTGGCCCGCGTCACTACACTCAAGGTGTTGCTGGACGAAGGCTTTTTGTCACAGCAAGAATACGAGCGGTACGTCTGTACGGTGTTGGGTCCCTCTCTCTCTCTCTTATGCTAATCGTTGCTGATTGCTCACTCTCGCAGCCGTAAAAACGCCATAATTGACGAACTCACGTTTGCGTCCCACGCGTCGTCGGCGCGTCGCAGTGACCTGCGGTCCGAGACCCGCTCGTCCATTACGCCTCGAAACGGTAACAAACCAAGTGAAAGATCCACTATTTGATGGAAGAACTAATGGTCTCGCTCTGTAACACCAGGCGTGCCGCGGGTGGTGCCTCATGTCCCCGACTTTCGTGACGTCGTGCCCGAGGTCGCGACCAAGCACGTGTTTGACTACGCGTCCCGACAATGGACCACGTCCCAAGTCTACATCGCGCTCGATGAGACGCCGTTCAGCAAGGGGAGTCTTCGCGTTGTGTATCACCTGCAGGACCTGAACGAGCTCCACTTTGACGGCAGCTACGTGGCCAAGGTCGCGATCGATCCGGACGAGGACCCGCAGACGTACTTCCGCGACATTGAGCTGCAGGCCCACTGCGCGTCCTACGCCGAGCTCTACAATTCGTACCACCCGCCCAAGCGCGTCGAGTTTCTCCATGCGTGGGTATTGGAACTCACGGAGCGCGGCGGCGTGCTGTGTGCCGTCGAAGAGTTTATCCAGGGCGACTACCGCAAGCACAACAACAACTTTGGCAGCGTCAGCGACGACGAACGCAACACGCCGCAGGCGTTTTCCCACTTCACGTACGAGGCGTCGTCGCATGAAGTGCTCGCGGTCGACATACAGGGCGTGGGCGACAAGTACACGGACCCGCAGATCCACACGCTGAACGGCCACGACTTTGGCAAGGGCAACCTGGGCGTGCTCGGCTTTCAGAAGTTCTTGTCGTCCCATCGCTGCAACTCGATCTGCCGATACCTCAAACTGCCGCAGATCAATCCCAAGGACCGGCACTCCGACCGCGGTACGTTGCCCCTTCAAGAGCTCATGAACCGCGACCGCGTGCGGCCCACGAGCTTTGATTCGAAACACTATTACGAACATGCGCCAATGCTGCAAAAGTATGTGACGCAATGTCGCGAATTGGAGGCGCGTCACCAGCGGCGGCTCGACCGCGATCGAGCGAGTGTTGGAGGCGCCTGGAAGGAGCAGCTCTGCTCGCGGCTGGATTGCGGGTCCAGTGCCTGCAGTATCCAGTGATTTGTTGCGCGTGTTCATTTCTATTCATCTTTTTTTTTAATATCAAATTCGCTGTTGTGCTAATTGGACACAGCCATGGCTAGTCTTCAACCTGCTACTGCGTTGACGATGCTGACGGCGACGCCACGAGGCTCGTGACGGACGCGAAGAGCGAGTCGGCAAACGTCTCGAGTGAGAACAGCGCACGCGCGCGCGACTTGCCGCTCTTGCCCATTTGCGCGACGCGGTCGGCGTTGGCTTGGCCGCAGACTTTGGCCATGGCTTTGGCAAACGCCTCCGGCTCGTTATTGCAGAGAAACCCCGTCTCGCCGTCCTGAATCGACTCGAGCGGCCCGCCGCTCGCAACGGCGATGACCGGCGTGCCGCAGGTCATGGCTTCGACGGGCACGATACCAAAGTGTTCCTTGTCGGGCGTGTACAGCACCGCTGCCGAGGTCGCGAGCAGCTCCTTCTTCATGAGGTCGGACACGGACGTGCGAAACTCGACGTGGGCGTCAACCGCGTACTTGGCGACTTCGACTTTGAGCTCTTCGAGGTGTTCAATGTTCTCCGTATTGTTGGGGTCGTAGCCGCCGGCGATGATGAGCTTGGTGGATTCAAACACGTCGGCCGTAACAAGAGACTTGAGCTTGGCGAGCGCGTGGATCGCAAGCGCGACATTCTTCTTGCGTTCAAAGCGATTAAGTGACACAAACTGCGTCAACTGCCGCGGCGTCGAAGGTGCAAAGCGTTCAAACACACTGACGTCCACTGGTGGGTAGAGGATGCCCAGCTCGCGCCGCGCGAGTAGCGGGAACGACTGCTGAAAGACGTCGCGCGTGAACTTGCTGTTGACGACGATCGCGTCCGAGCAGGCCGTTGTGATCTCTTCGAGCTTGTCCAGCGGCCAGCGGTAGAGCTTCTTGAGCGGTGACTGGGACTTGGCGACGAGCAGTTTGTCTGGGTAGTGTCCGTAGAAGAGCACGGGCTTCCCCAGGTATCGCAGAAACGGAATCGAGATCGAGACCTGGTCGACAAAGAACGCGTCGATCTCGTTGGCGTGGTGCGAACCGACAATGAACGTCACGAACAGCACGCGCAGCACGGCGCAGAACGCGTAGGCTTTGCCGAAAATCGTCTTGGGCAGCCAGTCGCCGTGGACCCGCACGCACGCGGCGAGCGGGCCGTCGCCGCGGGTCTCTTCAAAGCAGTGTGTGACGTCGTGGTGGGCCGTAAAGATCGTGACCTGTACGCCCTTCTTCTGCAGCGCGATGGCAGCGTTCACAACCAGGTTCTCCGCGCCGCCGATGCCGAAATCCGGGTGGATAAACGCCACCCGCAGCGGTCGGTTCGCCGGCGGGCGGCCCGCCGACAGCAGTGTCTTGGGCGGTCGCGTGGCCCCCACGTAGAAGGCGAACGCGATGCGAACCGCGAGCACAAGAATCGCGATGGACGAGAACGCGACGAGAATCAGCGTCATCTCGGTGGTGAGCGCCGACGACGGGCGCGTCGCGCCCCATCGTCCGTGGCTCATGGTGACGCCGACAGACTGACTGACTGACTCATGAATTCTATTGTGGGTTATTAACTTCTCAACTGCCTAGTTAAATACGACGGTTGTAGCGGTTAAGTGGTAGATAACCCTCCGACGGGCTGGTGACGCCGACAGAGAATGAGGGGCTTCGTGTGGCCTGAACTTTAGACATGGGGAAATCCTTCCAGTATATTTCAACCAATTACAGAGGTTCCAGCGGACTATTTTAGCCAATCCTCAGTCTCCATATTTCCAGCTGCATGTCACTAAGACGGGGAATATGGACACCTGCTGGTTGCCCACCCGCCCATACGAAATGCAAGACTAACCCAACACGCAAAGGAAACATCCCCATCTTCC
>JAADXL010001017.1:0-12814 GCA_023337755.1 Pythium aristosporum
AGCATACTCGTCTGCAGATACGAGTCAATTGAGCCTTTCAAGGCTGCCTCGTTGATTTGCGTGCCGTCGGCCTGCGAATCTGCGAGTCGTCGAGCCTTCGTTGGTTGCAGTGCCGCACACGATGCCTTAGCGCCGCTACACACGCGCGTCATCCACTCGTCACTCTCTTGCTCGAAAGCCGCAGCCGTGGAGAGGACAGTCGTCACATTGGCGCTTACTCTGCCAGTGCTGTTGGTCGTGAGAAACGGAAAGCCCTGGAGATCGACGTCGCTCGAAGGCGGCTCCACGGAGAAGCGACCGGAGTTATTGCGGTCGGGCTGAACTGCCACAGGGCTTGGCTGGGATTTGCTTGTAGGCGGCTGCGTTTCCATAACCGGCGACGGAGATGTCGTCGCACTGCCAACGTCCAGCGTACCGACGTCCAGCGAGCCAGCATTGTCGAACCGAATCAAGGGCGACCGAGAGCTTGCCGTGGGTGGCGCGGCCTTGTCGATGCCACTCAAAGTCGTATCCACTGTCGCCGTGTTCACTTCGCCAAGCGGCGACTGCGGCGTCGCGCCCGTAGTAAAGTCGATGGCGCGCGCACCAAGCGGCGCATGAAGCAGCAGCACCGCAATCACCGAGGTCGCTGAAAACGTCCGCATTTCTATCGGTGTTCCCAATGCGTTTGTTGTCGCCAAGTGCGTGGCCAAGAGCGCACCGGTGTCGGGGGGGAACCAAATGTGAGCGTGTTGGCGCCCCTAGACGAACCGGCTTTTCAGCTACCCGTCCGTCCTTTCTCCTATACACCCTGTTCTGCGAATTATGAAGGATTCTCACCTGTAGTTGGTATATCATAGCCAATGTAGATGCTTCTCTTCGCACCGACTGGATTCTGGAGAAACGTGGACAGCATGATGAGGTTAGCACCATTATGTTTCATCATATATCACATCGTTATATATCACATCCCAACTCACGTACAGTGTGTACACCATGATGTGTGTGTCGTCACGATGGACGACGGATATTGTTGAACGTACATACAAAGACGAGGCGCGACGGTCCGTGGTTTCTCATTTCCAGGTGCATTTCTTCAAATCATGCCGGAAGCGGGGTGGCCGCACAGCCAGTCAAAACGCGTCCACTCTAGCGTGGGATATCACTGGAGATACGAGTCCATTCTACATACTGCCAAACGTCTGGCAGAGGGATGTACTAATATCACTGAAGATGCGCGTACGATGGATGATGGCCTGTTATACACCGCCCATCTGGATTTCAGAGGCCCCATATCCGGTAACAGGACTCTTGGTACTGTACAAGAGTCTCTTCCCTGGTACTCGAGGCTGCGTTCCGTTTGGCGTCGTGAGACTGTCCTGCCTCACACTCGGGAAGAAAAACTCACCCGTCAAACGTGACTTGTAAGAGCCAGAGGAGCGAGGGTTCACCTTGATTTATTCACGAGGGTAGCCTTGACTGGAAATTACATTCACATCGTTATACACTATGACGTGAGTGTACCAGCTGAACGTATAATATACGTTCAGGTGGTGGTCCACTGCTGCGCACTTTTCGGCTATCCCAAACCACTCCTGACGGGTGGATCCGTACGTAATGTCCATATGAGCACACTCCTGAATCTTTTTGGAGATGTCTTCGCCTCGTTTCTTGGTAGCCTCTCCCGAGAGTGGTTTGAGCGTCCGAGAGCCAACCACGCCGCCCGTCTGGCAGCGCAAGGTACTACACGTACTGTAACACACGTGAGGCAGCACGACGTGAGGCAGCAGCATGTGAGCATTGCCCTCCGTCATAGGGTGAGCGTCAACTACTATATAATACGGCTGCTCACGTAACGCGTGACAGGATGTTTTTGGCATGTGTTTGCCACATAGAGCTACGTCAACACGTGCTCGTGTTGATCTCGAGCACAAGAATAGAGGGAATGCCGAGTAAGAATGACTAAGACTCTTGTGACTCAGGGGAGAGGCTTCATTGTCGTGTTATTTACTCCTTGCTCTGTTTACTCGATTCTATGATCAATTAGTCGTCGAGTCGGATCACTTGACTACTGTACCTCTCTCTTTGCTTTGGAGTGCAGCACTTTCCCCCAGACTTGTGGGCCGTGTAAGAGCAGCAGTGGATAATTGTCGATACAACTGTAACGGGGCGTGAATCAAATTCCATCCGTGATCAACCCTACTCGACTGAACTGGATACCTCGGGAGAGTGGTCATATTACATAGAGTACTAATACACACTGTTTCGTTGTTGGAACCTGGACATTTGACTCTTGTATTACTCTGTGTAGAGTACTATCCCAGGGGAATTACAGTATGTTTGAAGTTACATCATATATCACGCGTGAGTAACGAGCAAGTTCAGTAGGGGAAGGACTACGGAGCTGCCATATCACATGTACAGTAGCGTGATACCACAGTAGGACTTGGAATCCCCATGACGAACATAAACGGGCCATATTCTCATTTCTAGGTGCATTTTTTGGTACCAGCCCAAAACAGGGATGCATGCATGACCAGTCAAACCACCACAACCCTGGTATCACTGGAGATATGCGCCTACTCTGGATTCAAGAGTCTCTTTCGTACACTCGGGTAGAGGATAATCGGGAAAGGGCTTGCGTCATTGTGAGATTGCCCCTTCTCCCGTTCGAGACCGGTATCTCCTTGGCCTTCATCCCGTGGTGTTGGCTTCACTCCCTTTCGACTCGGTCATTCTCTGCAAGCGGCGCCACCACGGCAGAGACCGTTTCGCGACCACATCAAGCAGTCGATCGCAAGAGCCTTGTGAAAACAGCATTCTACTGCGAATGAAGACGCGCTGTGTGGTAGGCGTGCTTGCCACGCTTGCCGCGCTTGCCCGTGCGGGCGACAATGCCCAGCCACTGAGCTTTGATGCGCTCAACGCTGCGACTGGATCTGAGGCACCGAATGGCGGACTCCGGGCGGCCGATTTGACCGCGGTGTCCACAACCTTCGGCTCGGCAGCACCTTCACCCACGCCAAGCGTTGTCCCCACGGGCTTTGCATCCGATCCGATCGACGCTGACGTTGCCGCCCGAGTGAATGCAGATCCGGCTGATGTTGCCACGCAGCCACCTCAGTTGCCTCCCACTAACACCACTACACCGTGGACGCCGTCCAGCGTCATGCCGTTCCGTGATGGCGACAATGCAAACCAACCAGCAACGAGCACGCCGCTGCTTGCCGTCACAGATCCGTCGGCCATGGCCTTCTCGGCACTGCCAACATCTGTAGAGGCTGATCTTCAAGGTTACTTGTTTGGAAACAGCCCAAGTGACAACACCACGTCCCCAGCGGATACCACCCGCAGCAAGGTGCCTAGCAATGGCCCGGCTTCCGACGACACCTGGTGGCGGGAGCGAGTGTGCTCATCTTCTCCTGATGCGTGCGCAGTGGCGCCGTCTAACATCCACCGTCGCAGGCTCGCCGACGCGTCATCCGACGGCAAGGATCTGAGTGCCGTCGAACGCGACCTCGGCCTCGCTATGGGCTTCCGCACGGCCTCCTCCTTGGCCACAATCGGTATTGCGTTTGCCTCAGGGCCCGTCTCCCTTGCGCTCGGCTTGATTGCGTTTGCGTTCAACGCACTGTTTGCCGAGTCGGCCCAGAGCGCGTTTACCAACTTGCTTAAGACCGTGAACAAGGAGTACGCGAACCTCAACGACGACATTAAAGACACGAGTGAGCGCATCGCGGCGGCACCCGAGATCCGCTCCATGCGTACCTACGTGCGGGCCGCGTACTCGTACGACAACACGTTACGCACGATCGCTGCCCGCGCCGACCCGAAGGCCAGTGGCGACTTTGCCGTAAAGACGCGTGGCTTTTGTGAGCAACGCGACAACAACTTACGCGCCAAGTTCTACGACGCGCTGATGGACACGGATCGGTACTTGGCTGCGATGGAGACCTACTACCGCACACGGTCACGAGGGTACGTGGCCGAGGCGACGTTCTACTTGCAGGGGCTGTACGCCGCGTACTTGAGCTACACCAAGTGCGCGGTCGCGGCCAATCCTGACGTGGCCAAGCTCCAGGCCAAAGACAAGGAGATCCGAGGCGACATCAGCAAGGCAGCGGGCAAGATGGCGGCCGTCGCGTGGAAAATGCGCACCGACTTTGTCGCCAACATTAAAGGTGAGGTGGAAAAGGCCGTGGGCGATGGCAACGGCGTCGCCGATGTCAACCGGCTCACGGACATGTACGACTGGCTTGAGTTCAAGGCGTACAAGAGTGACGTGACCAAGTGCGCCAACGCCGGGACGGGGGTGATCGACTCGCGGTGTGGACTCATCATGGTGAGCAAAAAGACGTGCCACATTATCGCGTGGCATACGCGGTATAAAGAGAGTGAGAAGAAAGAGGACCAAGTGAGCAAGATCGAAAAAGGCACTAACTTGGACGCCACGTACATGGAGGTGCCAAAGGACCAGCGGTGCGGATTTGGCTATGAGGCGCCGCTCCAGATGCGACCGCCGCGGACGCGTCCACCGCAGCGACGCCTCGAGGGCCAGGGCGACGCCACGCGTATGCTGGAGGAAGAGCGCGTGTTTGCCGGCATAAATGTGTATGTCCAATCGTCACTCGCGTCGCCAGCAGAGATCACCATGCCCGACATCAAGGAGTCAGAGGTTGACCAGAAGACGATCGATGCATCCAAAGATCCGCTCGAAGAGAAGCTTAATAATGCCAAGGACGAAAAGGAGCGCATGAAGATCCTCGCCGAGGAGTACACCAACACATCCAGGATGAGCCAGTCGATCAAGTCGCGCGACATGGCCATGTGGTTTGCGCTTGAGACGAACCTGAAAGAAGTCAAGGACATGTACGACGAGCGCGACACCATGGTCGACAGCATCGTGGGCACGGTCAAGGACGTCCACGAGATTGAAATGGCCCGCGCCAATGGCATCTACAACGACCTGGTGACCACGGGCACGCAGGAAGTGCAGGCGCTCGTCAACTTGGAGACGCAGACCACGGGCCAGCACAACGACGAGATCGCGCAGATGGACGTGATTGATAACCAGCTCACGACGCTGTCGAACACGCTCACCACGGGCTTTAGTGGCACGGCTTCCGATATTGACGCGGTCGAACGGGACACGACCCAGGCGTTGCAGCAACTAAGTGGCACGGTCCAAACGACCGGCGCACAGACGCGCGCTGCAGTCAAGAACGTAATTGCGCAGGCCACACAGAAAACGCTTGAGCATCTCGACGGCCTGGAGTCACTCATTGAGACAAAGTCGGCCGAGAAGCTCACGGCTGCACGTGGCCTGCAAGATCTCGTCACGAACGCCGGCAACCAAATTCGCAATGGCGTGGCGAGCGAGTTCAACGCACGCGCCGAGCAATTGCAGCAGCGTGTGGCGGGGCTCACGGACCACATTTACAGCGCCGCGGCGGCCACGACCAACGCGCTCGTGACCGAATCGGATGCCATGCGCACGGACCTCGGGCGACGCATTGCGTACATGACCAACCAGCTCGACATCATTGACGGTCGCATCAAGGTCACGGAAAAGCTGCTCGACAAGATCAACTCGCAGGTCGACGACATCTTGGGTCTCATTAGCTCGCTCAACACTAAGCTCTCGGGCATTTTCCGCAGCCTTCGCGATCTGCCGAACCGCATTCGCCAGGTCGTGATGGTCAAGACAGTCGAAGACAAGTTCCGTCAAGCCGAGCGTCTGAGCTTTGCGTACGCCAACTACATCAAGCACAACATGAACCAGCTCCAGGCGTTCGAGTTCGTGCAGCAGTGCGACGCTATTGGCGAGGCGCTGCTCTTTGACAATCTGATTGACCGACTCAAGCGCGGCGAGGCCGTGCTCCAGAAAGAACTCGCGACCTTCAACAACAGCCGCGTCGACTATGAGCAGTTTGGCAACCGCATCATCGCGGCGGCGTACCACTTGCGGTACATGCTCATGCCGTGCGGCAACATGCGCACGCTCATGACAACGGGACGCGCGGCATTTTCCGAGGCCACGTCGAGGTCGCAGGCTGACAAGCTCAATACGGCCGTGTGGACCTTCCAGCAGAGCATGGAAGAGACCGTGCCGCAGCTCTTTCTCAAGAAGATTTACACAGCATCGTTCCTTCAGTCGCTTGTCGACGACGTACGTCGTAGCGTGGCGACGTCGGCCGCCAGCGAATCGACAGCGTACGCGCTCACCGCGGTCGAACCGCTGCGCTACCAGCTGCAGCAGCACGTGGGTATGTTCGCTGCGATCTCGGTTATTCAGCCTGACCAGCGCAGCCGCCTAACCGTGTGGACAAAGTCGACCAAGGTCTCGATGGGCATCAGTCGCTTTGGCATGCTCCGCTTGTCGACTATGTCGGGTGCATCAGCGAGTACGCCGGACGATCTCCTCATTCTTTGGAGCAACACACGACAGCAAATCCCCACGTCCCTGCAGGACAAGTTCCGGGTCCCACTTACCAAGGCAAGTCTGGCGTCCGACGCGGCGGTCGCAGCAGCACTAGCTAATACGCCATACGAACCGTACTGGACCGCCGGACTTGTCCAGAGCATTGTGTTTGTCGAGCGCGTGAACAACACGGCGTGTCCATGGGCCATCTCGACGTCTCACTACCCGTTCTGCTATGAGACGGGCACGTACGACGACGGCGGCTGCGTGTGCGTACAGCTGGAAGGCATTGATTCGGCCACTCCACGCGCTCCAGATGATGCACCGTCCCCACTCGTGTTGCAAACTACGCTCACGGGCAAATCGCCGGCCACGAACCCACGCGCCGACTTTGTCATCACCTCTCTGGCCAAGGCATCGACCACTGCACTGACGACGACCACGATGCTGGGCGTGCCCGAGAACCGGCGCGCATTCGCCGTGTGCATGTCGTCGCCGCTACCTGCTCGCGTGTGTATCGCCAACAAGTTTTGCCACCAGCCGCCTCCGTCAACGACGCGCTGCCTCACGAACCCAGATACCACGTACAAGGTCGTCTACCCGCCTCCAGGCAGCGCGTCCGTCTTTATCGACTCGGGCGACTCGATCACGGCCGATATGTTCCGCTCCATGGAGCTGGGTGCTGCGATCCCCGACATCACGTTCTTCGACACACAGCTTGGCGACGGCAACTACATTGTGTGCACCGACTGCACAATCCAAGTGCTCCGGTCGATCTACATGTTCCGCGTCGCGGCGTTTAAGATCGGTCGCCCCAAGTCCGAGGCGAAGGCCGTGTGTCGCCAGCACCCGCGATACGAAAATGTCGAGTTTTGCGTGCGCCTCGCCGGCACGCCCGATCTGTGGACACCGCAGAGTCTGCTCCAGGGCGAGCTCGTGCAGACGCTCCAGCAGTTTGGCCAGTCGCTGCCGGCCAACCTCACGGACCCGCAGGAACTCGCGGTCGCTGTGAACGATCGTGTGCAGGCACTACTCAATGACGAGGTGGGCAACTTCAAGGTGTATATCGCGAGGACGGGCAGCTTCAACGCCACGACCAACAGCAACGCGTACTGGACAAGCCTGCCGAACCATGAAGTTGGGCTTGAGCGTGGGTGGACTGTTGTCCCTGCTCTTTACTCGACCATCTCGGAGAACGAGGCACTTGTCTTCGACGCGCTCATCATGTGGAGCACGCTTCACGTCGAAGAGCGCAACTTTGCCAAGCTCGTGGTCGAGAAGAAGCCCGTGGACCAGTCGCTCAAGGCATACCTGGACTCGTCGTTTGGTGAGTACGGTCGCGAGAAGATCCTGCGCGGCTTCTTCTCGGAGCCATTCAGCGGTCCAGACTGTCCCGTGGCCGGCGACACGGACCACTTTGCGTACTGCACACCCTCGCCGGTGGACAAGATGTGTCTCTGTGTGCAGCTCGAGGATCTACCCGAGGAGTATACCGAGTTGTACGATGGCTCGGCCCCGAGTGGCAGGGTTGTATCGTTCCCGCTGGACGATGCGCAGTCGGCGTTCGTTGTGGGTCGTACGAAAGGAGCGTTCTCATTGGGGTCACGGCAGCCCGTAGGCACGTGGGATGGTCTTCCACTGCGCAACATATCAGCACGCAGTGTGTGCGTATCGGACTACAACCACCCGGAACTCGGCGCGACGTGCATGGCCACGACGAATGATCAATCTCTCTCGGCAGCCTCAAGCGTCCGCGTCGGTACGGACGTCTCGTCAGTCTTGATCCAGACCGCGACGTGGACGGCGCTGTGTACGGGCTGTTCCGACTCGTTTGTTTCGCAGATTTCAGCGTTTGGATCCGCGCAGGCGTCCGTGTTCGCGTCCGGAGGCGCGATTGCTGGTGGCTCGTGCCGAAGCAGCACCGTTGATGGAGGCGGGGAAGTCCAAGTGTGCTTGAACCAGAATGCGTGAGTGTAGCAGGCGGGGAAGACGAGCCGTCGGGAAGGAGAGAGCACCAAGCCTAAATGCATAAATCAATTTACGTTCTCATTCGGATGCACGATAGCAGCTTGGCAATAGTCTGTCTATATTTACCAGCGACGTCCGATCAGATACCATACCATTGCACAACCTTGTTCAAAGAGGTCGAGCTGTTGTTCATTGCTCTCTCGCTGCTATTTCTCAGTCAATCAGAGTGGTTTTGTGCGGAGTACTGCCTTCTGCTCAATTTAAAACAACCGTTCCATTGTTCTCCTTTTACCACATCCCGTGGCCGTTGGAGTGGCAAACGAGTTGCATTGATGGAGCTTAGCTGTGCTTGCATCTCGTTGCGCCAGTCTGAGCACAAGGCCTGCACGTGTTATGAGTCGAAATCGAGTGCGAAGCGTGGCGACGAATCAGAAGCGTTGTGCTGTTCTCATCCTTGGTCAACGGCTCCAGAAAACTTCTTTTTGTACACGAAAGTTTCTTCCTGTCTCCAACGATATTCGCGCCTCCAAGGACAAGGTGAGTGTGAACATGAAAAGCCTCGGTTTATTTCTTCCTCGTTTTTTCTTTGTGTGCGTTCACTTCATCCCGAGTCTGCTTGTTGAGCTACTGTGCGTTGACCGCCACCTCGCAGAAGCCACCACTACGATCAGGCGCGCAGCTGCAGCGGCCAAACGAGCACACGCCGCCTCCCTCGCACATGTTGATCGTGTCGCAAAATCCGCGGAACGGCGTGCGCAAGACCTGGTTCGCGGGCGCATTACTGCTGCATTCGCCCGTCGTGAGCGAACTGTCGCCCAGCACGAGACACGCTCTGGTCTTGCGGTTCTGGAACCGCTTGGTCGCAAAGTCAAAGTCAAACTGCTGCGCACTGTCCTCGCCGTTGCACTTGACTGCTGCCACGCTTGCGCCGTTCACGGAGAGACAGAGTGGCGCCCCGAGTCGTGGCAGCTTAAGCACGCCGTTCTGCGGGTGGTACTCCCACTGCTGGGACTCGTCATCCTCAATACAGAACGTCGCCGAGACTGTCCCGTTCGTGGTCGCAGTGAGGCACTTGCTGCGGTCGTTTGAACGAATGGGAAAGCCCGGCAGATCGAGCCGATCCATCTCGACGAAACGCAAGTCCATGCCGTTGGTATGGCCAAATGTTGCGCCAAGACGCGGGCGGTACCGACCAGTGACTGATTCTTCGAGGCCGACGATAAACAGTTCCGTGTCCGAGTGCGTCAGGAGCATGCCCGTGCCTGGAAAGTAGATCCACTTTTGCTGCGCCTTTGTTTCGTTGCACATGGCAGTACCCAGATCGGTCGAGCTGATCTGTTCCAGGCACATGTTTGGGGACGCAAACGAGCTCAGCATCTTCTTGAATGAGTCCCAGACCCACTGATGTTCCTTCTTGCGGACATCGGGAAGCACCGTGGTCACGAGTCCTCCTTCGAGACCGATTGCTTGATGCTCGAGCACGCGCAGGAACACACGCGAGTGCTTGACGTGGCAGCGGACCCCGGAAAATCCGACGGGGCACTGACATTTGCCGTCGTTCCCGCACTTGCCACCGTTCAGACACTTAACGCCCTTACACTTGGTGAACGTGTCGCAGAACATGCCGTCGTAGCCGTCCTTACACTTGCACTTGCCGAGTGAACACGTGCCGCCGTTGTTGCACTGTAGGAGCGAGCACGAGTCGTAGCTGCAGTCGGCGCCTTGGAACCCGGGCTGGCACTGACAGCGACCAAACCTGCATTCCCCCATGACACACCTGGTCTTGAGCGTTAGGAAATCGTCCGACAGGCACTTGTCGAGCTTGGCCAAGTACCACGTCTGTGCAGGATCTGACGCCGCGCACGTGACCATGAGCAAGCGGTTGCTGCCGTCACTTGTCTTGGCAACACACTGATCCGTGTTGGCCATGCGGATCTGGCCAGTGCCCGACTCGTACTCGAAACGCTGGTCCAGCCGCTGGCCGTCGTAGCTGGAGAGTGTCACAAGCGGCTTGGCGTCAGTACCCGTCTTGGCGACCGCACACGAGTCTCCGTTGCATAGAGAACCGACGCCCGTGTACGCGTCGTTGAACGACCAGAGCTGGTTGGCCGCCGCCTGGCACGCTGCCGTGACCACTTGGCTGTTTTGCAGCGTCCAGCACAGCGACGGACTTGCGCGGTGGCGAATCAACGCCGCAAACATGTCCGAGTTCACGGCGACCGCGTCCGGCGAGATCTCTTCCCACACCTGATTGGCATTCGTGCTGGCCACACAGTCTTGCATGCGTGCGGCGCGGTTTGTAGTGCTGCGCACGTCCACGTCGAGACAGCGGTTGGTGTTCTTGAGCTGCAGCCGACCGGTGGCGAGGTCGAAGATCCACTTTTGGTTGGCTTCGCTGGGACGGCACGTCGCGAGCTCGGCTTTGTCGCCGTTGGCTTGGAGGCACATGCGTCGGCGCTTAATCTTGAGCATGTCGGTGCCTGAAAAGTGGTACCACACTTGCTGTCGCTTGTCGCTATCGGGTAGCGCATACTCGAGCACATAGCCCGAGTCCGCGACGGTGAGGAAGCGGCCGTTCGTCGCACGAATGCGAACGCTCGTCCCAACAGTACCGCAGTCATCCCCCATGGTGCCATCCAGACAACGACAGCGACCGTAAAAGCACGCGCCCTTGTTCTTGCAGGTCTTGCCGCCACACAAGTCACCGGGCAGGTCCGTATGCATCGTGAATAGTGTCGTGACACCTTCTTTGAACGGCGTTTTGCTCACGAGTTTCGAGCCGTCGCTGCTCACCGTCAAGTAGTTCTCCGTGTCACGCACGAAAAAGTACCCCTGGAGGTCGCCGTTGATATTAGCTCTCGCTGTAAACTCGATTTGCTGGTTCTCATTGGTGTTGTCGCACCACCACATGTGCACAGTACCACCCTCGCCGACGGGGTAGCTGTCGGCGTCCACGGACGGGGTCATTACGAGCGCAAGCGCCAGCACCACCGCGGCGGCGCTGGTCGTGGTAGTCGTGCGCACCATGGGGACGGGCAAACTGGTAGCTGAGGGGAGGCTGCGTGGAATTCACAAGTGAAGAGCCTTGGACTTCGTAAGTATCCAAGTACAGTACCAAGTCTTTAGCTGGACCACGTGTGTCACACACTTCGTGTCGGCACTGTACCGAACTCCACTGTTGTCTTACTGGCTGAAATCTGCTCACTCATCCGCGCTTGATCCGATTCTGGACACCATGCGTTGCCGAGCGCATCCTCATGGGTAAGGGTGACTTAATGATGTCACCTTCATGGGTACGGATGACTACATAATCGAGACATTGCCACCCGTCGTGCAGTACACACACTGGACTGCAATGTTTTCTTTCAGACGCTGCACATCGGCATGTGTGGAAGCCGGGTTGGTGCTTGGCATTGGCAGCAAGCAACAACTCTTTTGACTGTAAATCACTGACGTTCTGATTGAAGACTTAAGGTGTCAGGCCAGCGCGGCCTGAATGAAAGGAAGACATTTTGTGTCGCACACGGTTTGTGCAGTGGACGAACCTAGGATCACCGCATCGTCAGTACCTCGTTGATGTGTGACAAGGAGGCTCTTGCAGTTGCTTTCGCAAAGTAGGCGCACACTCCACCGAAGCTTGCCGGTGACTTCAGCTCGTGACAATACAGAGGAATCGAGTGCTTTCATTGCTCTCTAATGAGCTCATTAGTTCCAGACATTGGTGTCTGCGACGTCGCGTTGCTCGGGGCGATACCGCTTGGCTACAACTCGGATCTTGCTGGGGGCTTCCCAACGAGAACAGACTTTGGGTCTACATTGCGGTACAGATACGCGTCACACAGCTCCAACAGCGTCCCGCTCAAGTCGTCAAACGCGGCGCGCTGCAGGCACGGGCGCTTCTTCATATAGGCCAAGTACGGCAAGAGACCACCACACGTCGCCGTCTCGCCACACAACTCGTCGCTCGCCGTCCCACTACTTGCAGCTTCCACGAAAACTGCGCTGGCGCGACAGTCGGCGAGGCGCGGCTCGATCATGCTGAGCTCCACGATATCCATGGCAGCACAGTCATCGAGCGTCGCCGACTCCGCGGACGCGAATGCACAGCAGAGAACGGCCACGGTTGCCACGGAAGAAACCACGGCTAGCATCGGTCGCACTTACTGTACCATTGATGGGGGCTTTCGGTTGATGGGAGACTCCCAATGTCCCTCGAGTTTGTGACACCTTGTTAAGTATGTGAAGTAACGTTAAAAAATGAACCGCATGTGACGGGTCATCCAATAGGACATGGCTCCGGGCACTGACGCCACCGCCGCAGAAACATGGAACCGGTTACGAGACCATGTCTTTCCCGCGGAGGCGCGTTCCCTTGCGGCGGTGGAATTTGTCCCACGACAGTCCTGCCCACATTTCAGTTCTTTCTCGTTCGCCGCCAACAGCTCA
>JAADXL010001018.1:0-12814 GCA_023337755.1 Pythium aristosporum
AGTGAAGAAGGTCGTGCTCATTGATGGTGCTGTGACGCGATTGAACGCCAACCTCAACGCGGTCGCCCTGAAGAAGTATATTAACTCGACCGGTGAGAATGTCAAGAAGCAGGTCGTGAAGTCGCAGCAAGCCGTGACCGACCTGACTACCAAGCAGTTCGACAAGCTCGCCAATGTTGTGGAGGAAGCGAGCAAAGCCACTTAGGCTGCTGTTGCTAAGGATATCGACAGCAGGGAAACTCAGAATGCGCTCATTGCGGCGGCGAACCTGGATGACTGCAAGGAAGGCCTATGGGCTGCCGACTCGAAGTTTCAGTCGGCGCTGAAACAGTACAAAAATCAGATGCAGAAGTTGAAGATTTTCTTCATCGATCCGACTCGGACCGACTCAAGCATGGATGTGGGGATATCGGATGGCTACTTCGAGCACAAACCGCATCAGAAGCTGCCGTCAGTCTTCCTGTACATCCGCAAATTGTACTTTCTGCTCCAGTTCGACTTGATAGAGGCAGCGGGTCCCGACTGGCTCAGTCTCCAAGGCCGTCCGATTGCGTTCCTGGAGGAGTACAAACAAGTGGCAGCCGCAGTGCGCAAGCTACAGAATGACCCGAACCGCGATCTGCGCAGTGATTTTGCCCGTGTACTCAAGGGCGAGAAGGTTCTGATCGTCTCTTCACGGTGGCAGGACTTGCAGCTCTCTTTGAAGCTCCCAAGCAAAAACGACTGGTCAAGGCTCTTCGATGATTTCGCGCAAGGCTGCAAGTCGCTCGATAGCACCAGCAACTCGTACAAGATCTGTAAACGGTTGTCGAAAGGGTTCAGAGGGTATACTGCCATCTATGACATATTATTGTCCGCGCTTGTCAGCTTTGAAGACGTGCGTGCCCGCTACAGAGAGGGAGCTGTCAAACACATGAGCTGCAAGATTGCGGGGAACGCCCAGCAACCCGACCCTGTGGTGTTACCCACATCTCGGCCGTCCCGCCACCTCCGCGCATTCGCCAGTATGGCGACCAATCCGAACGAGCCGTTCTACGCCATGACGTACACTGCGTTGGCTAAGGTGCTGGATCCAGGAAGCCGCCGACCAGTTCTGCAAGTACTACGAGTTCCGCAATGGCGGTGTCGCGCCGCCCATGTGTGGTACCAATGCACCGGGAGTAGCGCGTCCGTACTACTCGTTGACCACGATCCAGGCGATGCGATCGTGGCTGCCGCCAGTGCACCCTCGCATCACGTCGCGGATCTTGCTGCCGACTCAGCCGCTTGTCCAGGCGACCACCGGTCGCGCGTACCCGTTCGTGGACCTAGCAGCTCTCGCGACGGGCGACTCTGTCGCGTTTGACGTGCCGACGTGGGACTTGGACTGGCTCAAGCGATACCTATGGGTGCCGTCGAACGCCAAGCCTGAGACACTTGCGAGCTACTATGTCGAGTCCATGCGACTGTACTTGCCCATCGAAGCCAATGGTTCATCACCGCCGACGTCGTCTCTCGCTGTCACAGTGGTGGCCGAGTCGTCATTCCAGCAGTCGGTGACTTGGCAGTCGACCGGCCGCACACATCAGCTGCCACCGCAACGATTCCAGTCGGACGTGGCCTACAATCTCCCAGTGTGTGCGAGCACGAGCCAAATGACCAACCCGTACCATGAGTCGGCCAAGTGTGTCGACCAGTCGTCAGAGATATGCTTCACGCAGGAGATGACCGAGAACTCACCGCGCTTGCTGCCGACGTTTTTCTCGAGCTGGCACATCCGCGCCGACGTGGACTTGAACAACACACAGTCGACTCGTGCAGCCACTCGCGACGGCCGCCAATGCGACGGCAGCGCCCGTCGAGTTCAATCTCCTGGCTGACGTCACGCTCGTGCGCGTCGCTGCGAGTCCTCGCTCTGCAATTGCGGCTGAAGAGGATGGCGGCGTAGCCCCGCGTGGGCCGACCGAAGCTGTGGCTTCTTCGTGCTGCGCGCGCGATGAGTATCTCAATTTGCAGTCGAGAGCGTGCACCAAGTGTCCCGAGAACTCAGTCCCGGCCCTCAACGGATATACGTGCACGACCACGTAAATGCCTGGCGTTGGGCGAGTGACCTTTGGAGGAATTCAGTAACGTGTTGGAAAACGTGTATGTGTAAAGCCATACAGTTAATCAGCACTGTCACAGCTCCCGTTTGTGAGAGTCAACCCATCCATCCGTAAAGTGTCACTGCTTGATTCCTGATGGACGCCATGGGTGAGACTGTGTTGTGGCGGTGAGTGATGAAACCCCTCTCCATTATTTACCCACTGCATAGCTACAGCATTCGACCATGTCAACTCACAGCGGGGAGTTTCTGCCTTGACCAAATGGAGGCCCCTCAACTTCAACATGGCCAGTCCCAAAAGCTCACTGCTGTTAGACAGTACGACCGGTCTGTCGCTCTGTTATTATAATAGTTGAACAGGGGAAACGTTGACAAGAAAAAGCGTGTGGTGGCTTTTCGTGCAGTGAATAATCCTGTGGCAGCCATCACAGGAACGCGAAAATGTACCCACACTGAGTTATCTGATTCCACAAGTGGTGAGTGATGGTCATTATACGCCGCACCCTCCGTAAACTAACGTTATTGTACGCCACTGCCATCTGGTTAGGCGTTAGATTAGGGTTTTATTGCCTTTGTGGCATGAGGTTTTATTCACGGAGTGTAGCTTTTCGCGTTACAGTCGTCGCGACGTACCGCCTTTCGCGTCATCACGTCTCGTCGGGACGGCGGTGGCCCCACGCACGCACGCACGCGCGCGCCCATCGCGCCTTTGTCTCTCGGCTCCTCCCCACTACTGCCGCCGCTCGGTGCCGCCACCACGCGTGTCTATCATAGCTACCCCTTCTCGTGCGGGTGAGAGGTGAGTGACGGTCGTCGTCGCCGCCTTTCTCGGTTGCCAACAAAAGAGATTCATTTCTCGAATCCCACAGCGCGGCACTACAACGATGGACAGGATACGAGAGCTCTGCCGTGACATTAGCGCCGAGTACAAGCGCAAGGCCGCGAGCTCGGGCGGCGGGGGCGATTTGCCGCAGGAGATTGAGGAGGGCAATGTCGAGTACAAGCTCCAACTCCTTGACCCGGCGCCTGGTGCGTTTAGTCAGTGGAAACTGGCTCGAGCTGCGGTTTTCCTTGATCTCATGTGAATCCATTCGTGTAGACCGTGCCAAGCACTTGACGACGCAGCTCCACTGGCGGCTCAATGAAGGCAAGGGCGAGGCCTTTTACGAGATTGGCGTGCGCGACAATGGCGAGGCCGTGGGCATTCCGCTGGCGTCCATGGTCAAGTCGGTGCGCACGCTCGCGCGAATGTGCCAAGTGCTCAACGCCGAGCTCGAGATTGTGCGCTTCCGCGGCGGTCGCGAGCCAACGCTGCGCGCCGTCCGCGTGCGCGTGACGCGCATTGTCGACAAGAAGGTGCAGCAGCAGCAGATTCGCGTGTCGGCGATTGGCGACTTTGAGAGCGGCAAGTCGACGCTCGTGGGCGTGCTCACGCGAGGCTGCCTTGACGACGGCTGCGGACTCGCGCGCATGCAGGTCGTGCGCCATCGCCACGAGATTGAGAACGGCTGCACGTCCAGCATCAGCGAGCACACGATCGGCATCACGCATGACGGCCGCGTCTGTCTCACGGACGTCATGGAGGACGGTGAGCTGCGCGACGACGACGAGAGTGATGGCGAGCCGGCCGATATCAAGAGCGTGATCACGTTTAGCGATCTGGCAGGTCACAAGAAGTACTTCAAGGTCACGGCCTCGGGCTTGGCGAGCCAGTTCCCGGATTATGCCATGCTGGTTGTCGACAGCGCCAAGGGCGTCGAGGCCATGGCGACCGAGCACATCAAGATCGCCATGGCGTTTGACGTTGCGGTCTTTGTCGTGCTCACGAAAGTCGACCTTGTCACGGCCGATCGGATAGCGCAGACTGTACGTGAAGTCACGGAACGGCTCCAGGCGATCGCGCCGACCAAGAAGATTCGCTGTTGCATCGACGGCCACAGCGCCGACGACGTCGCGGACGCCGATGGCGTCCATGTGATCCCCGTGCTCGCCGTGTCGAGCGTCACGGGCTTTGGTTTGGCGACGCTGCGGAGTTACCTGGCCGCGCTGTCGCCCACGCGCGTCTGGAGCTCGGCGAACGCGACGGCTCCGGAGTTCCAGATCAACAAGGCCTACAACATGGACGACACGGGCACGATTGTGACGGGTCTCGTGCAGAGCGGCACGATCCGCGTCGGCGAGACGCTGCTACTTGGGCCCAACAGCGACGGTGCCTTCTCCGAGGTCAGTGTGGACAGCATTGAAGTGCAGCGCAAGGCCGTGCCGTCGTTGAGTGCCGGTGAGACGGGCGCGCTCTTGATCTCGTCGTCAATGGAGAACCAGGAGGACGACGAGGTAGCCATCCCAGCATCGCGCATCCGCAAGGGCATGGTGCTGATCCACCCGAGCGTGTCGCCCATGGCGACGCTCCAGTTCGACGCCGAAGTGCACCTGCTACACGAGGACGAACGCGCGCTCAAGGCCAACTCGCAGGCCGTGATCCACGCCGGGCGCGTGCGACAAATGGCCAAGGTCGTGAGCGTCGAGACCCTCGGGAAGCAGGACTCACCACGTGCGATCTGCCGGTTCGAATTCATGTACTGGCCCGAATACGTGCGCCCCGATATCCCGATCGTGCTTCGCGAAGAGTGCACCTACGCCGCTGGCAAGGTCGTGCGAGCAGTGCACTTGACGACGGCCGAGCAAGCACCGAGTGTACGGACATTCTGAGGAGCGAGAGAGAAGCTGAGGAAGGACATGCCCACCTTATACCAATACCAGGGAGAGTGGGAGACACACACAGGCACACCAGGTCGAACTGTGTGCAATACATATTCCACATGTACATGTACGAACACCCCAGCATAGCGACTGGGACCCGACAGGCCTGATGCAGTCGGTCCCTGGACGGGGCAGTGGGATGCTGCGGTGGAAGAGCCGGCTATTTCCACATCAAGATCAGGTGCCTAAATGTGGAAGACTGACAGGCAAGAGTGCTGACCAGCCTCTTAGCAGTGGCTCCGAGCCCCTCGGCTTCCAATAGCGACGCTCGCGAACGTCCATCGACTCGACGCCAATCACTTGCAGTTGCCCATGGGTGATAACGGCGGTGAAGAGGATGGCGCGCAGCTGGCACTGGAGATCGTTCGAGAACATGAGAGCCGTGGCGACGAGGCTTCGACAGAGACCATCACGACAAGCTCTATCACCAAGAAGACCAAGAGCAAGAAGCGCAAGGGCGGAGGGACGCGTGCGCAGTCGATCGAAGAAGTGTTTGCGACCATTAGCACCGTGCGGTCGTCGGGGCTGAACCCACCGCACGAGCACATTGTATTGACCCCACGGTCAGCCGAGGCATGTTTACGCTGTGGGGTGAACCCCGAGACGCTCAAGATTCGCGATCTCGAGTCGTTTTACGACGCGGAGATCACTCCCGCCGTCCAGCGCATGCGCCACGAAGCGTATTCGATGCGGCGCCATGAAGAGATGAAGGCTGTGCGAGCAGAGAAGAAGAAACTGCTAGCTGACGAAGACAGAGCGGAGACTGGCGGGCTCTCGTCCAAGACGTCCCCTCACATCAAAGGCAAAGGCAAATCTCTCTCGACCGGCTCGCTGACGCCAGAGAAAGACGGGCTCTCGCTGCTCGAGGTGGAGAAGCGTCGGCTCGAGAAAATGAAGCGCCGACAGGAACGCGAGCTCGAGCAAATGCTCGAGTTTGAGTTCAAGATGAGCAAGATCCAGGAAGAAGCGAATGAAAAGCTCGAGCGTGAGCAGAGGCTCGCGGAACAGCGAGAGCGAGAACGCGTGCGCATGGCGCAAGAGCTCGCCGAGGAAAAGCGTCAGCGCGAGATCAAGAAAAAAGCCCAACTGGACGCTGAGGACGAGCGCCGCCGACTGGTCGCCGCCGAGATGGCGGCCCGCGACCGGGAACTTGCCGAGCAAAAGGCCAAGCAAGATCGGATCCGTCGCATCGAAGCGCGTCAGCGCGAAGAAGAACGCAAGATCAAGGCCGAAGAGCACCGGCAGCACACTGAGACGATTCTCAAGCAACAGCAGAGCGAGATCCAGGAGCGGTTAGCCCATCTCGAGATCGCCGAACGTAATCGCAATGAAATGCTCGAAATCCAGCGGCAAGACCGCGCCGTACAAATGGACGAGCGCCGCCGCAAGGTACTGCTGCGTATCCGCAAGAACCTCAAGCAGGCGCGGCGCGTCGAGGCCCACCGCAAAAAAGAATTCGAGCGCAAGCAAGCGCATAGCGACGAGCTGCGGCGGCAACACGACGAGGAGCTCGCGTACGAGCGCGAGCTGCAGCGCCAAGAGCAAGAGCTTATGGAACGCAAGCGGAGAATGGTACTTGAAGATACGAAACGCGACGACGAGCGCCGCAAGGAGATGCTGCTCCAGCGACAGCGCGAGATGGACGCCAACGTGCAGCAGGTGCAGCACACGCAGCAGCACCAGTTGGAACTCAAGAAGGAGTACCGTCGCATCCAGCAGCAGCTAAAGCTCGACAAGGTCGAACGCATGCGCCGTATCCAAGAGTACAAGCGGCTTGAGATGCTGCGGAAGCTACAGGAGACTGAGGGCCGCACGCAGAGCATGCTCCAAGAAAAAGAAGAGCTGGTCAAGCGCCGCAAGCAGCTCTCGGTGCAGTCCAAGATCCAGCGCGATCTGATCATGCGCACAATGGAGAACGCCAAGATCACAAAGAAGTGGAGCAAGGCCACGAAAACGATCGAAAAGGTCATGGGCGGCGGCAGCAACCCCGAGGGCTCGCCGTCGCCGCCGCGGTCGGTGCGGCCCAAGTCAAGTTCTGGTGTCGCCGCGTCGAGTTCCCATTTGCCGTCTATTGTGAGACCGCACACGCCGAGCTCGGCCTCAGGAGTGGCGACACAGTCGCGTGTGTTCCGTCCGCCGTCACCGCCGCCCACGCGGACGGCGTTCAAGTACACCAAGGACGCACAGGCTGAAGACAACAACGCCAAGGCGCCTCAGGCGTACAGCTCCCCGTACGACCAACTGCCCGAGCAGATCCGGCCCAAGAACAAGTCCAAAAACCTGCGGGCGACCCTGCTCTGACCCCTCGTTATCGTAGTCGCCTCCACCCAGCTGCACAAAAGTTATAAAGGCATCTCATTTTTTCACCCATGTCTCACTGAGACTCTCACGTCACGTGAGGAGCTACACACCCATACCCCTTATTTTGCACCTTTACCGCATATAGGTTATGTCATGGTTGCTGATTAGAGGTGGCATCACGTAGTGACTGGCCACTCTGGTGAAAAGGATCTGGACACCTCTCCGTGAACGAACGACCACTTCTCGAAAGGTGACTGAACTGACACGTCAGCCAGGGCCACGACCCCTAGAAGATCGGCCCCAAGCAGGTGCTCGTTCGATGGAGATCTCTATGCAGCGACCGCGACGCGCACGCATGCGTCACGCGCGGATCCCGCGGCTACTCTCGCTGGCCACGGTCGTGCAATTCGCGTCGCTGGCGCTGCTGTGGGCGCCGCAAAATGTCGCAGCGCGTGGCGACGGCGCGTCTGCAGCGGCGCCCGTCGTGGAGATGGAGGTGCTGAGTGACGCCCGTATCACGCCGTCAAAGCACTCGCTGGATGAGCTCGAGAGGGCAGCGCGTGATGAGGAGCGCGCGAGGCTCACACCGACGCACGAAGAACCGGCCGTTGGTAGGGCGGATGGAAGGGATACTCGGCTCTACCATACTTGGACTGATGCTTGATGGTGCTGTGGTGATAGAGAGTCTGCTAGCCGACTTTGACCACGATGGCCACGTTGGCTCGAGCGAGATCAACCTCATTAAAGAGAACCTACACCACATTTTCGATGTCGACGCGAGCGGTGATATCGACACGAAGGAGATCAAATCGGTGCGTGGTGTTTTTTTTCTATATTCTTTCTGACTTGGGGATTTTAATCATTTGTTCGTTGTCTCTGTAGATGGCAGCGAGTGACAAGGATGTCCAGACGGCCTTCCAGAAACTCGACCGCGACCACGACGCCGTCATCTCGTTGGCAGAACTGGATGCTCGCTGGGAGGCCGTCGGAGCCGAGATGACGGTCAGCGAGGTGAGCGATTGGGTCGCGTACTCAGTGCAGCTCCCCCAGTACAGCGAAATGTTTCGCCAGCACTCAATCTCTGGGTACACGTTCCCGCTGCTTATGCAAGACGACGGCCGCCGACTCGTCGACATTGGCGTCACGCAGGAACTGCACCGCCAGCAGCTCGCCCTCTTTCTCAAGATGAAGTACCTCGGCATGGGTCGCAAGCCCGACGCGGTTAAGACCACACACTGCACAGGAGAAATGGCGCCCACTCTGGTCGGTGGCTCGCGGAGCACGGTCTTGTATGTGTCGTGGGAACCCGTTGCCGAGAACGTGCCTCTGCGATACCAGCTACAGCGCCGCAGCCCCGGGGAATCGTCGTGGAGTCTCGTGTACACGGGATCCGACTCGGAATTCATGGACGTTGTGGATACCGATCAGCATGTCATGTATCGACTCGCGACATGGAACTCGTATGGAAGGAGCCCGCACACATTCATCCGCTGCGATCGTTCGGGTTCAGCGTCGGGATCGCAAGCCATCGATCGCGACCGAGCGCTCATTGGCATGGGCTCTGCATCGTCACGGAATGGTGACCATCAGTCCAACCCGACGAGCTCCCCACCCATGCCCATGGGGACGTCCCCCGCGTTGCCAATGCGCCAAGGGAGCTGTGACGCTGCGCCTGGCTTGTGGGAGATGCTCAAGTGTTACTTTTGGTGGCTCGACGAAGTGCTCGTGTTGACCGTGTTTATCATTTTACCAATCCGCGGCTTCATCTACGGCGACGCCAACTACGTTCTCCGCCTCGTTCGTCGGCTTCCACCCAATATGCCGACGCGTGTCTCTATGGATGTCGACCGCTCCAAGGTCACGGTCGAGGATGCCGCTGTGACCGTCTCGTGGGAAAAGCCCGTCGATAACGGGGTACCGATCGTGTGCTACTGCGTACGATGGACGCACGTCAAGACGGAGGAAGTCAAGTGGATCAAGCTGCTCACGATCCCGCTACCTACGACCGTTACTCTCGAACACCTGAGCCACGGCGAGACCTACACAGTCGTCGTCGAGGCTACGAACGCGTTTGGGCTCGTGACCAAGTCGAGCCGGTCGACCTACATGGTGCCTGTGCCCGAGCTCAAGGCCACCAAGCAACTGCTCGCCCAGCGATCGAGCCAAGAACCGCCCATCGTGCGGGACGCGTGCTACGTGTGTCTGGACCCAGCCAAGCGCAAGGCCGTGCCGCTGTTTGCCAAGCTGGACCGCCACATTCTGCACTTTTGCGCCGGCTGCAACCGCGAGTTCTGCCACTACCACAAGGGCGAAGTCCACCACATGAAGGCATTGAGCTGCCCCGCCGTCGATGGACGCTGCCTCTGTCTCCATTGCAAAGACAAACTCCACTAAGACACGAGACCCTGTACAAGTAATCCCCTCAATCAACTGTCTTAGGTTATTCCCTCCCAAGCTCCTCCCAGCCTCGTCCCATGTCACTCTTCTGAGACCACCCACAGTCACTATTTTTTGTTTTCAAATCCGTGAGGTTTTTTTTACAAACCAGTTTTTACTCCCTCCGTCTTCCGTAAAAAACCTCTTCCCACTAAGCTAAAAAAGAATAAAACCCAGATGAACGGTCCTGCTTTCTCCCTGTTGTGGTCTCCGCTCCATTCCGAGGTTTCTTCCGCCAGAGCGAGGTTCAAAGCCTTTGGCCCCAGCCAACAACAGGGAAAAGCCCGCGCCTTCATCTCGTCCCCAGAGGTTTTTCACGAGCGCCAAAAAAGCCCAGTGTATCCATCTCTCTCTCTCTCGGTCTCACCAATGGCGTCACTCTCGAATGGCGCATCCGCCATGGCGGCCATGCTGCCCGTGGGGGTCGGCATGCAGGACGTATCCATGGGCCAGGCGCCGCCGCTCTCGGCGCAGCAGCCGCTCGCGCCACCGGCGTCGCTGAGCGTGACGCCCACCGTGGCGACCAGCGTCGCGTCGTCTCAGCAAGTGGACGTGACCACGAATGCGGCCACCAATGCGCTCGTTGGCGAGTCACCACTGTCGGTCATTTCCGTGTCGTCGCGCACGCTCAAGAAGAAGAAACCGGGCCGCAGTCCGAGCCAGATCTGGCTGCTGCTCACGGACGAGCCGAACCCGCAGCGCCGCAACGCCGCGGCCTGCAAGCACTGCAAGCAGCAAGTGCTCTACTACAAAAAGTCGGAGCAGGCCGTGCGCCACCTGAAAAAGTGCAGCGTCTTCCAGAGCAACCAGCACCAGTACGGCTTTATCGCGCAGTTTCAAGACATTTTGCCGCTCTACCAACAGAAAATCACGCAGAAGACGTCGTCCAAGAAGCGCCAAAAGGCTGCCGCCGCGCAGGCCGCTGCGAATGCCGTTGCGGCCGTGAACGCCGCCGTGAACTCGGCCGGCGTCAACATGAACGTACTGAACGACCACCACCAAGCGGCCGCGGCCGCCGCCGCCGCTGCTGCTGCGGCCCACCACCACGCCAACGTCATGAACTCGCTCGCGATGCAGCAGGGCATGGCGGATAATCTCATGGACGCGTCAGTCATGCAGAGCCTCGGCGCCGGTGTGCCCGTGGCGAATGTTGGCGTGGGTGGTGCGGGCGCTACGTCGGGCCGCGACGACACGAACAAGGACAAGACGACACTGCCCAAGGAGCGCAAGACCAAGAGCGGTGGCGGCGCGCTCACCAAGGTCCAGCAAGAACGGTTCGAAGACGCGCTGGCCATGCACGCGTACGTGACCGGCATGGCGTTTGACGCCATGGAAGAGACCCACTTGCAACGCGCGCTGTTGATTCTCAAGAGTAACGCCAAGCTGCCCGACAAGAAACGCTTCGAGTCGGATCTCTTGCTGCGCTGCTACGACAAGATGTACAAGCGCGTGTGGGGGTACCTCACGGCGAGCTCCACGCGGGTCTGTATCAAGCGCGACGCGTGGTCCACCATGAACCTGTACAACACCAACAACCCCGAGGACGTGTACGTGACGTACATGGCCGTCAACAGCGAAAAGCGGTTCTTCCTCGAGTCGGAAAAAGTCAGCGACGATGCGCAGTACAACTCGATCTTGATTGCGCAAGACATCAAGCGCGTCATGGCGCCGATCGTGAGCTCTGTGAGCGGCGTCGTCACGGGCAGCACGCAGTTCCACGCGCGGGCGTGGGAGATGCTCAAGGCCGAGTACCCGACCAAGTTTTTCTACGGCTGCATCACGCACGCACTGCACCTCGCCATCATGGACATTTTCGGACCGGAGAAGTCCCTAGATAACGACCCGCGCCGCATGACACCGCAGCTGCCGATGGATTTCCCGTTCCAGGATCTCGTCGACTTTACCAACAACTGCAACGAACTCATTTCGTTTTTCAGCAGCTACCAGTACGCGCCCAAGTTCAAGATGTTTGATGCGCAGACGCTGCAGACGATGAAGAGCTTTTCGAACGCGTCGCCGACGATGCAGTGGGGTACGCTGGCTGCGCGGTTCCGTGTGCTGCTGCAAAGCGAGGATATCATCCAGTCGATCGTGAGCGACCCGGACTTTATTGTGAGCGCGCCCGTGAACCAGCGCGCGACGCGGCAAAACATGAAGGACGTTGTCATGTCGCTCAACTGGAAGATCACGCTGGAAAAGGCCATCAACATACTGCAGCCGATCGAGCTCATCCTGTACAAGTTCCAGGACGACAAGGCGCCGATCTCGGAGGTGTATTTCGAGTCAAAGCATTTGCTGACGGATTTCGATGCCGTGTTTGGCCTCTCGCCAGTCGAGCTCGAGTATATCAAAAAGGTTGTGACCGAGCGATGGCAGTACGTGCTCGGCGAGGCCCACGCACTGGCGTTCCTGTTGGACCCGCGGTATATTGGCAAGTCGATGACCCGCGAGTATCGTGAACACATTGAAGAGCTCATCTTCAAGTTTCCCGAGACGGACGCCGATATCTATGTGAACGAAGAGCGGAAGCGAGCGATCTCGGCCGAGTACACGGACTACGTGATCTACGCCAAGAACCAGCGCGCAAATGAGACGTTCAAGTGGGAGATGCTGGACAAGGGCACGCGCACGCCGCTGCAGTTCTGGCAGGCCGAAGCCGACGAGTGGCCGCATCTCAAGCAACTCGCATTGACGCTGTTTTCGCTCTCGCCGTCCAGTGTCGCGTCGGAGAAGTCGCTGTGCAAGGCCTCGCTCGTGCAGTCGAGTCGACGGAACAAGCTGAGCTTCGATGACATGCGGCGGCTCGCGTTCATTACGATCAACGACACGCAGTTCACGAACAATCGCATGGGTGATTTCCAGAACACGCTGCCGGATTTCAGCATGGGCGATCCGGGCTTGTCGGAAGATGGCATGATGATGTGGATGATTTAACAGATTTAAGGAGAAGATGCAGCGAGAAGAGATGAATGCATGGATTCAGTTTTGACTCATAAGAGGTTGTGTGTAAATGCCCCAACGTTCCATCGCGCGGCTGTCGACTCTGAAATCGACGACGATCTCATTCACGAACTTGATATTGTCGCATCCGCTCTCCACCTCGCATCCTACCAGGGGGCGTGAATCTTCTATTCTGTAAAACTAGCTGTACATTAGTAGTCTTACAGTGCTAGAGTAGCAGAAGAGAAGTTCACAAAATGTAAATCAGTTGAACCCCCCCCAAATGCTCCAACG
>JAADXL010001019.1:0-12809 GCA_023337755.1 Pythium aristosporum
AGCGCAAGGCGTTTCTCAAGAACGGGGTGCTCGAGTCCAAGGATATCAACGACATCCGCCTCCTGGCGAACGGCCCGTTTGCGACTGAACCCGCTGAAGACGATCTCTCCATGGGCTTTTTCGACCAGATGATCACGACCGGCCGCAGGCACCTCGACGACGCGCAGCGCGGTGTTCCAGTCGAGCGGTCGTCGCCGCCATCGTCCCTGCCCTCGTACGCGTAGAACGGCACTAACTCGTCGCATGCGCGCTGCTGCTGTCAGCGCCGTCGTCGTCGAGCGACCAGCCGATCTTGTGGAACGGGATGTACACGTCATCGGTACGCTCTACGCAGCGTACAAAGCCGCCGCTGCCAGTCCCAAGTCCCGGTCATCGGCACGCCGAGCCTTGTGGTGGAACACAGTCTCCTTGCCGAGCGGTTACAACTCGGGCAATTCCTCCTTACCACACGAAGAGAGCACGCACACGGATCCTTGGGATGCGCTCTGGCAGTAGCACATGACGCCACTCACATTGCCCTGCAAGTGGTCGCGAGCCTGCAGCACCAAATCTGTAGATCGTGCGGTACATGGAGATCGGTCGTGAGGATGCCCAGCGTCGGGGCGACCTCTTTGCGACGTCGCGATAGAGTCCTCCACGCGCCACACGTGGCGCCCAACGTATTGCGGCCACAGTGCGCTCGTGTCCTTGTTTCGCTATGCGGCCGTGGAAGTCGAATCCTCCCCATCTCGGGCGCCCACCAGCCAGCTCTTGTACACACGACTGGAACATGATGTGGTCGTCGCGCACACCGCACACACTGCGCTGACATGGTCCTTTGCGCATGGCCATGTGAAAACCCACACTTCTCCCGACTTGTACACACTGCTAGCAGCGGATGCCAAACGCCCCAGCCGAGCTTGTGTACACTGAAGCTGCTGGATCGCCACTGTCTTCGCTGTTGAACCCATACCCTACGGCCAAATCACCCTGGTCTTTAATCACTGCACACCGCGTCGTAGCTCTGCACATCCCAAGTGATTTTGCCGAGCGGCAATCACTGGGCCAGCCGACTGTGCGCACGACGGACGTATTCTCGGCGATACGAAGCTGCACCTCGTTCAGCATGCCGTAGTCCTGTTGAAGAATGCGCGCACGAGTGGTTCACCATAGGGACATAGCCGAGCGGGACAGTGAGCAGCTCGCTGGCTGATACCACCTAAGAAGTTGTAGACGGCGCGCTCGCCGTCGGCTGCGTGCTCCTGCGTAGCCACGAGTCGAGAGATCAGCCGCGCCGCCGCCGGCATCGTCCGAGTGAGCCACCATAGCCGAGTCGCCGACAGTTGCGTTCTTGCCCACACCGGTGACCGTACAGGCATCGTCGGAAGAAACAGCACGCGCAGAGCGCCGACACGGAAGCACCAGCAACTATGGCACCATGAAATGTGGCTGTTAGAACGACGTCCATTCGGGAACAGATCGCCGAGGAGAGTCGTCGTTCTCCTCACTCAACGGCATCGCGTCGTACATGTCGACTTTCTCTAGCGACGACGCCACTGATTCCACACGGATCGATGCCGAGGAGAGCGCATGCAAACGCGGGAGAAACGGCATGTCGTCGCTTGCTTGCTGGAACACTTGCCGTCGCAAGTTGGTGGATCAGGAGCGTGTTTCGTCGACTTTCTCTAGCACCATCGCATGCCCAGATCCTTCGTGAGCTACTTCTTGCTGCGAAGTATCTTCGGCAGATTTGGCCCCGCCCACTGCCACATACCCCACTTGGACATGTTTGGACCATACAAGAGCGGCGTGCACTTGCAACACTCGTCAAAGAGCTTCCTGCACTGCATCGTGAGATACTGCGAGTGGCGATCGGTCGACGTGAAGCGTCCCATAGCCTTGGAGATTGGTGCGGTGACCCATCCTTCTTGTCGCTCTTGTGCGGGCGGGCGTTTGGGATTAAGCAGCCAGAACTGCGGCACAAATCAAATCGCCTGTCGCTCTTTAGCGTCCATGGTGCGAGTGGCTCGGGCACCGTGTGGATCGACAGGTTTGACCAGCAGATACTCACACATTCTCAGTGAGTCGTACAGGTGGCCACCATCGGTCACGGGCAGCTCACTGCCGGGAGAGAGATCCCATAGCAAGAGGCGGAACTGTGCGGCGTCCTAGTTGCTTGGTCAGACGCATGCCTCGTAGTACGCGCAGTACATGTGTTTTCGCTTATAATGTCGGGTCTTCTCACTTGCGTGCGCCGGTGCGATCGCAAGCCGAAGCCGTAGTCGTCCTGCTTGCTGGGCTGATGAATCGTGAACCCGTCCAGACTCGTGGTCTTCTCGGCGAGCGTCTTGGCGTCGCGGAAGCCCTCGGCCTTGGCGTTGAATGCGAAGTCCTCCACCATCATGCTTAAGGTTGTGGGACAACTCGGTGCGGCCGGGGTACCCGGGGTTCTTCGCAAAGAAAATACCCATACTGTGGTTGCACTTTATTGTTCAGTCGAGAATGAACACGGACCCTGCGTGATCGTGACCACTTGCTGCGCGACGACCGACACAACCTCAACCACAAGTTAGGATAGATAACGCGAATGAAGTCGTCAACGTAGCCACAGCCACCCGACTGGACGGGCCCCGAGAACATTCCCCTGATCGACTTGTCGTCGAGGCCGTTGCTGCACTTGAGCAAAACCACGTACGCGGCCAAGCGCTTGCCCAGATCCTCGACGGTCTCAATCTTGCCCGTGTGGATAGCCACCGCGGGGGATCGTGGGCACGCATCGATCCATCGTTGCCCTACAAGACGCTTTGCTTTATTAGCCAACTTCATGCTTCTTCTTGAGCGTCTTGAGAGCTAGCTTGTCTATCTTCGTGACTTTGTTCAGTGCCGCGATAGATTCGTTTGTCCACGTCGTCTGGCCGCACGTGATGAAGAGCCGACCGGGGAAGTCCTGGACTTACTTGTCTACTTGCCCCCGTGTACCCGACGAGGCACTGCGCAGCGATCTTCTCGAGCGCGTTCACCATGCCATAGCAGCCAGCCTTCCACGCGCCAGCGACTTCGTACCATCACGAACGAGGAGCTGAACGTTGGCGACATGATCTCATGGTAAGAGCACGCAAAATCGACAACCGCAAACGACAAGAGGAACGTGGAACTGACAACTGGGACGATTGCGTCGACGGAACCGCATGCATTGGCAGTCTGGCATATATTGCCCACGCTGGTACAGACCCTCTCACGGATGATGGACCACGAGAAACAGCAAGTTGCATCTGATCGACTGCATCACGACGGCAGTAGCAGCGGCTTCTTGATACGCCCGTCCGCAACGCATCCAACGGTGGGCATCGCCAACAGCGTGCTTGCAATCACCGTGGTGACCCACGAGCCGGCCTCATTCCATGGCAGTTTGTGGCGCTTCAAGTTGGCGCCAAGGCAAAATGCCGTGATCTCGGCAAAGCCCAGCAAACAGTACGCGCTCGCGACGCTGAACGCGAGAAAGATCATCCCACCGCATGCGCGTCCGGTGTGCTCGCCGGCGCAGCTCAACACGGTGACGAAAAGAGCAGTTCTTGGCGATCGTGTCCTTGATCTCTTGGACGTCTTGTGGGTCGTCTCGTAGTCGCAGTGCTTGCGGCAGCCGGCGACGTACCGCTCGGCAATATGCCCTGGAGACCCACATGAGCTGTTGGGGGGCCGGGAGACTGCGGCGATCGAGCTGGCGGATAATGGCTCCGAGTAGCCGCCGCTCCGAGGACGACTGCTCGAGCAGAAAGCGACGCGCACGACCTGCAGCACGCGGAGCTGCTCCTTTACGTTACAAACGTCGTGCGCCACGGACGGAATCTGGACGACGCCATTGAGAAACTGCCAGTACAGCAGTGTACCTCGGCAGAAGCGATGCAGCAGCGGAGGAGCACCGTTGCGCGTCAAGAAGCCCGGCTGGTGTTCTGGAGCTGTCGTATTTACCGTATAATATGCAGGAGATCCGATGGGCTAACTCGTAATACCGTAATTCTGGCAGTCAGGCCGAGGTCAGTGTTTAACGTACGCCACAATAAGCAGACGCTTCCACTGTTAAACGTACGCCACACTAAACAAATGCTTCCAGAGTGTGTGTCGTCCATCTTCAGGAGTGATGGTTCTTGGGAACAAACTTCCTGGTGAGCGTGGAGAGGTGGCGCCATCAACGTCCCGCCATGCACGCGACAGCGACGCCCACGACGGCGATGTGCAGCCCTCGCAGCGGCCCCAGTGCAGCGCAGGCGCACGCCCTCGCGGCCGTAAGCGCGGATTCCTCGAGAACTGAAATTGACCGACCAGGATCGTCGTCACGTCCGATGGAAGGAGCGCGGACGGCTCCAACCATGAAGGAGAACGCCTCGGAACTTGCCAAACGCGCATCCGATCGATTCAAAGACATCACGCACACGCTTAATGAGATCTATGAGGATGAGGATGTGTGCTACCCCCGCGAAGCCAACTTGGATGCGTCGAACCTCGACGAGCTCAACCAGGCCGTCGCCAAGCAGTCGCAGTCGCAGTCGCAGTCGCAATCGCTCGGCGCGAGTGATCTGACCAAGTGCGACACGTCGGACCTCGCCAAGAGCACCCACGAGGCATGCTGACTCGAGTTGGTCGGAGTGCTTGACTGAAAGACGCTTGGCTCGGCCGCCGGCGCGTGCTTCCGAGTCAGTTCTTTCAGTACGTTACAGTCTCATTGGGCCATGATCGCTGTGGACGGTGGTCTCACGCCTCATGCTTTGTGCTATATCCAGGCTTGGCCTCATGAACACACAGATCGTCCACAAGAGCGTAAGCGCACTCGTCTGGCCCGCAAGGACGAAGACGTTCAAGCGTCCCAGCCGAGCGAATACATCAGCACGGTAAGCTGGCCTGATCCTGTTTGGGCTACTGGATACACTCGCCTAACCATTTGATGTGGATGGGGAGTAGCAAGACCGCAAGGACGCGCAGGCGGCGCGTTTGGAAGTTGTCCAAAGAAAGATGGAGAGCGTCCACAAGAAGTGCATGCAAAATTTTTTCATCAATTGAACTTTTTATAATTAAGTTCGACGTCGTGATCAACCCCAAGAGCTTCACGCACGTAATTGACCAGCTAAGGAACTCGTCAAGCATGCTCGTATGACTAATCCGCTCTTTACCCAATGTGCAGACGGTGGAGAACATGCTTCATACATCTTTCCTTGTGCGTAACGGAGCCATCGAGACTGGTATTGACGATCGCGGTTCCTTACCCAGGTGAGTCATTAATTTTCCGGAAAGCAGATCCGCTGCTGCTCATGCTGAACCTCCACCAATGCGTTGGCTTCAACAGAGAACCGAGAAGGCCTTCTAATCGAGGAAACTGTGCCGGCGCAAACGCGACCACTCAGCGCCTCTTTGCTCCATCACGGCAAGCGCCGACGAGAGATGATTCTCGTACTGTCAAATTCGATACTATCAAATTTGGCGTGTCATCATTCCTGACTGGCAAGTTCCCGCCCCCAAACCCAAACCAAACGGCAATCTTGAAGAGAAGCGCGCGACGGCAAGATGGAGCTGCGTCGCGAGCAACTCCGCCCGTCGCTTGCTGCGCTCCGCGCGCTCACGGACGTACCGCCACCACGCGAAATCGACGAGGCGCTCGCCTCTGGTGTCATCTGGTTGCGCTGGAAGGCCCCGACCGACGACGACCCGCTCCAAGTTGAAGACGACGATGACCCGCTCGATCAGGTTGCGCTCGAAGCACTCGAACTACTCTCAATGCTGGCGTGCGTCGACTATGACGAGTGGCTTAGCGTTTTGGTTGAAATATGGCCAACCGCCGCGTCGCGTTGGATCAACGCGTTCTACCCGCGCAAGTTCGAGCTGGGTGTCAGTGTCCACGCCAGCGAAGCTGGTGCGCTCACCAAGTGGGCCCACCAAGCGGATCGAGCATTACTCGGAATGACGGACGGCGGTTCGGTCGTGTGGGAGGCGTTGATTTCCCTGTTGGGCAAAGAAGACTCAGCTCCCGGGATTCGTGTGCGGTTTGAGCTTGCAGTTGAAGGACCGATCGATTTCGACCTTCTCTCGCCCCTCCTTTTGGAAGCATCGCAGATTGCAACGATACAAAAAGCGCGGCGGACGTCAACGGCAACCACGAACTGTCTGAAGCCAATCTTCCGGCTTGTCGAAGTTAATCTCGACCGGGCTCCCGATTTCTTTGACTCGCAGTGCTTGCTCTATGTTGCCGAGATCACGGCCTGCGACGTGCGAGTTTCGAAGATCGGCCTCGCCTGCATGGAGTACGACGACGACGATGTTGCGCTAGAAATCGCCGCGAGTGTGAACCGGATCCTCGTCGCTCCCACGATACACGGCCATGTTCCAGTGGAAAGTGTCCATGTCGAGTTTGGTGCTTCGCCGGAAACGCTCGTCCACGGTTTTTCGTCCATTCTATACAGCAATACCGTACGAGAGGTGATCGTTGCCGTCACGTCTGATCACGAAGATGACCAAGATAACGCTCCGGATCATGTACGACTCATGGAGTGGCTCGCGTGGAGTGTGTTTGGGCCATTCGGGTGCCCGTCTCTGGACAAAGTCACGCTGTGCGCATCCGAGCTTCGGAATGGTGATATCCGCACCTTCGAGCGGACATTACGCCTCGCCGACGCAAGCTCCGCACTCTTTGGCACTACCAAGCGTTCAAGTGGCGAGCTGATTTCAGTGACGAGGGCGTCGAAGTTTGTTCTCACTCGTCCAGTCGAACCCGCGCCTGCAGGATATCCTTTCTTTTGCTTTGGCGTCCCGCTTGAGAAACTCCCAACTGTCACCTGCGAGAACCAGTGGGTGAGTGTGATCTTACCTGGATGGGGCCAAGCGTGGATTCGTCGCGAAGACGCCGCAGTGGAACAACTAAGTCAAGGAGTGAGCGCATGGAGCACGAGTCCGCGCCGCATCCGCCAGCTCACCCTCCTGCGCGTCGACAATGAAGAGCATCTCTTAGAGCTACTCCGGTTAGTCGGCGAAAACATCACTGTGCTCACCATCCAGTGGATGCAGGATCGGTGCCCGAGTTCGGACGCATGGATTCGCACGGTGTGCCGCGCATGCCCGGGTTTGCAAACGGTCCAGCTTGAGCGGATCAACCTGACGTCAGTGAACGCACTCGTGGATTGTTACACTGACGGCGTTTGCAACGCCGCTCGACTGGTTCTTGACGTGTTTGATGAGGGCGAGTGGAAAATCTTCCATCGGCTCGGGCAAGACAACAGCCGCATGACACGACATGTGCGAGAGCTCATCTTCACAGTCCAAACGCCGCTGTTGCCAACTCAACTACTTGATCTGCTCATGACTGCAAGCAAGATGCTCGAGCGCAATCGTCTCCTGTGGCTTCTGGACATGACAGTCCGTTCGGCAGTCGCAGACGCCGACGACGCTCAAGGACAGCGACTTGACAAACTCGACGAGATGTTGGCACGCTTCGATGGCGCGAATGTTGCTGTTCAAGTGGCCGCACTTCTTCTCGAGGAAAAGCTGGCATTTCTTAGCGTCTTGCAGAGTTCCCAACAGCCTTGCGGTTCTTGCTGTGGCCACATGGACGCTGCTCAGGTCGGCACCATCTTCGATTTCGCGGCAGAGTGCAAGAAACGGCGCGTCGTGGTCACGATCCAGTGACTGCGCTGCCTCACAACGATTCCGGCGAGATGAAGAACATTCGATAATAGATCTTCACCCTAATCTATAAGATCTAACCAAATCTACACGTTCCATTTACTCCAGGGACGGCGGGTACGGGTTGTGTACGGTGCTTTGATTTACAGAATCGGTTGGTCCAACAGGATCACTACCGAGTGCCATCGACAACCCCATCGCCGCTGGGCACGACTAGCAACCACTAATGTTATACCCACTGCAACGCGATCTGCCCGCAGTGCGATCTTTGAGCGGCCACGTGAGGTTTAATCAGCGTGTTTACTCTCTGAGTGCGCTCAAATCCAACGCTGGGCCGCCTCGTCTCACCGCTGAGCAAGCATCCTGTACCAGTCCCACGCACCGACACGCCCGTGATGCACAGAGTTGCCTCGACCGTCAACTAAGGGATTGTGCTTGGCTGCGAGCACCGCTGAAATCCAGAGCCGTGCACCTGTAGTCTCGCGTGTTCGCCCAGATGCGGCGCTGCGCGAAAACCTCGATGCTCAGCAAGTGAGGCCGCGTCAGCGCATTGCCCTGCAGTCTCTGCAAATTGAGCACGTGACCCCATATTCCAAAAGCGAAATAAATGACTCCGTAGATGCGATCGCGAGCAGCCCGGGTCGATCGGGCCACTTGCGGAGGACTCGCGGAGGACGCTTACACTCGCGATGCTGAGCATGACACACGCCGTGGGCTGAACCTTGCTACCGACCGCCGGAAGATGAAGAGCTGCCCCGTGACCACGATGAGGCTGCCTTGCTCCTTGTGAAGACATATTGGCATCCATGACATGACCAACCACTTGCACGTGCGATATGTGGCCGAGATTGTCGCCGGTAGGGTCTAAAGGAGGTCAGAGCCGGGTCAGGTCTCGCATAGAGGTCACACATTGTAATTTTGACATAACTTATTTTATTGTATTTTAGGCGAGGTGGTTGGAACGCGCTTCGCGCTATCTTGCGCGGCGTTTGCTACGCCAACTTCGCTTCGCTCGTGGCGCGCAAGGCACGCGCCGAATAGATAATGAATTCTGGTGAGTGTTGGGTCCCGAGAGATCATGCTCCGGGGGGTACCCTCCCCCCCCTCCACATGGGCTCTCGCTCCAAGCCGAGGTCATCTACTAACTGAGACGAATTACGCATGACCAGATCAGGTTTTCTCAGATAATACCTTGTGATTTGTATGGTAAATGTGACCATGACCGACTTCGTGATCCCCTTAGGATTCTTCCTTGTCGCAATGCTGGGCCGATTCGATCTTGCCGCCAAAGAGAAATGACAGACGTTCGAGCGACTGCCGCCTGCAGTACCAGTGATGGGGGCCGTCACTGTCGTTCATGTTTTGGTCGTGGTTGTTGCCGTGATCGTGCGCTTTCCTTGTGTGGTGTTGCAACGGCGCCGTTGAAAACACGAAGCGCGTGAGTCTGCCCTGGCTGGGATGTAGACGTATGCTCCTTGTGACCCACAGTGAGACCTTGCGCTTGCTCCAGCCCGACCGCAATCATCAGCTGCCCCGTGGTCAGGACAGTGTCTGCCTCGTGTGAGTAGATTGTGGCCTTGGGAACCTTCTCGACCTACTTTGATCTGCTTGAGTTGTGTGGTCGCCGCAGCCTCCGATTTCGCTACGGTCGTCGCTTCTTGCTGGAGCTGCTCCTGGAGAAGCCGTATCTGCGTTGATACTGCTGCATGCGACTCCTTAAGTTGCTGCTGCGCTCGCTCAAGTCGTCCAACGGCAGCCGCATGGAGTGTGGCCTGCTGGAGCTTTTCTTCCAGCGTCTTCTTTGTCGCAAGTAGTTCCTTGTCTCCGAGGGCCAATCCATGTAGAGCCGCTGCCGCTTGTGCTTTCTCCACCGTAGCATCGTCCCTGACGCCACTCACTTGTCGCTCAAGTTGCTCGACGCATTCCATGAGTGCGTCGCGCTCCTTCAGAGCCTTCTCGTGGTCGATCTTCAACCAACTCAACTCGTTCTCGATGGCTTCATGACAAACCTGAGCATTGAGATGCCCACAAGTAATTCTGTCCCTCGCCTCCACGACCACTTGTAGCTGATGCTGCAACGACTCGGTACGTTGGTCGTGTTCCCGCTGCTGCGATTCGGGAAGATTATTTTCCTGATCAAATGCAGAACAAATCAAAAACAGAACAACTCCGATTTGAGAGTGATTGTAAAAAATATCAATTCCAGAACAAGTGTCATCTGGTAGTGTCTAGCTGTACTCACTATGTTTGAGATCAATCGGAGCACTCGCGCTCGTTCAAGTGGTCAACGCTCATGCTGGAGGCACTCTAGTCACCATCGCTGCGGTACTCATATGATGATGATGAAGCTGAAGTCTATTACGCGCAATAAATGTACCTAGTAGCTTCAGAGACGGCCGTGAGGCCCTACAACACGACAGGGAAGAAGCCGCGGCGATCGACAGTGTCGGTCAGCCACGGCCGGAGGTCATTGCCGAGGTGGGCGCGAAGGCCACAATGCCCTGTGCCTGCCGATGGATGCAGCACGTGGGAGCTGGTGCGGCAATTCATGGTTAGATTGCGGTACTCATATGAGTGAGGCATAGAGATGCCATTTATTCTCCCCAACTGCATTCAGGATGTTCGATCATTAGTGCTTTTCTCTCTAGCCGGCGTGCGTGTGTCTTCACGAGGTGCAACGTTCGACCGTTCTCGTAGTTGTCGAGTTGACGACACAGTGCTGATACCACCGTGAGCTGTCAACTCGCAATATCAGTCGTGTGGCAGACGTCATCCAAGGTCTCACCATGGGTACTGTAACGTAACGTAGGGACGTGCTGGCATGGCCTCACCTGCGATCGACCGGAAATCCCGTGATGTCGGCGGTCGACTCGCTACATCTTGTCTACCTTCATGGGCGAACGTCCTCGAAAGATACCTCTCCTCTTTGCCAAACATGAATCATTAGAAATCTCCCACCCTGAAGCCTCCATCCTTCTCCCCAATCCGCCACGCAGCTTTTCCACTCCCTCCCAATGGTGATGCTTGCTCCATGCAGCAGTCGCGGTCGCTTCCGCGAGCTACGCAGAATGGTACAGTCTCGAGAGTCTAGAGCGTGAAGGAGGACGTGGTGAACGGCACGCGCAACATGTTCATTGGAGTGGCCGGCTGAGTGGTCGTGACTCCCCGTGGTGCGTGCGACGCCGGGTGCGTGCTCAAACCGCTTGATCTCAACGTCGTGGGTGCCAAAAGCACACCTGGATTCCACCCCGTCTTGGCGCTGCAGCTCGGTACGGCGGTCGGGTCACTGTACTAGGTCGTGGACAGCGTCAATCAGCATTTGGTTTAGATCGCTCGGATTGTCCATGAACACTTGGTGCCCCGCGATCGGCACGAACCGAAAGACGGCATACTGGGTGTCTTCGACTTTTCGCACAATCGGCTGTGCTCGCTCACTGGGCATCCAGTCGCCGCCACCGCCAAGGAGAAACGTGAGCGGCACGCTGGTTCGGTGCGGTTAAAAAATGTCCTCAAGCGGGCGCCGCTGGGCGAGCGCGCCTGGATGGAGATGCGTGTAGTCGCTCGTGGGAGCGACCTTGGCGTGGGCACGAGAGATTTTTGCTCGCTACATCGGGCGCGAAACGGCCTGCTTGAAGTGAAAGAGACACCCAATGCGGTACGGTCTCGTGGATATGGATTCGATCTTTTTTGTCACATCCGTCAGCCCCTTAATATATAGCACTGCACTCTAATGCAATGAAACTATTTCCAGTCTGTTCTTATGTGACGATGTTTTCAACTCTCGCTCTGAGCGGTGCGATCTCGTGACGATCTTGCTGGTTGCACGCACTCGACTTCATTATTTTTTGCACTCAACCGTGTCAAAATGTACTGTCCCATCTGTTGTTCTGATTTTGATCTGTTCTGTATATGATCAAGAAAAAAGGCTATACTTTACGCTCAGCATACGCGGCTGCTCGAGTTCTCCAACTCATGCCTAACCGTAGATGCCAGCGCAGATTGGCCAATACCGCCCGTGTGGTCACCTGGCGCCATCACCGGCGCCATCACAATCGCATGGCAGACTGCGCCGCCAGCGCTGCGATAAACTCCCACGTCAGGGTGCAGACCGATTACCTGTGTGGTTGAACGCATGGGGCTCTCCTCGACCGCCTACTCTCGTCAGACATTCAAGAATGGCGCATGCGCAGGCTATTGCGCTCCGTGAGGGAGTAGCAACAGAGAAAACCGGATATAGAGATCGTTTGATCTCATTTCAATAGACCTCATTGTAGTAGCAGCCCGTAGATGCCTGAATCTGAGCAATGTGTTGTGTACTTTGCAATCAAACGTCTCAATAGTTGAGTCACTCGATAGTCAAGCCCTTTGGCAATTGTTTGGTTTAGCTTTGTAGAGATTCCATTGCTTTGCTTTGACCCACTGTAGTTCTTCTTCTCCCTCTCTCTCTCTCTCTCTCTCTCTCTCTCTCTCTCTCGTGGATGCGCTTTGTACCCATCTGCTTGTCACCGTTGAAGCTAATCTTTCCAGCCAATCACGCCTTTTCGCGCCTCTTTCAAGAATGAGAACCCTTGTCCCCAGATAGGACCCAATCACACTCGGCATGAAGGTATGACACCCCCTCTACGGCGTGCACCGTGTCTTGCATACTGTATACCGCTATCTTGCCTCGTCTCCGGTGGAGACTGATCCCCTCGGCTGCTTCATCCGATCTCAACGGTCGACGACCGGATTATGGTCCATCAGCTCGTCCTGATTGAACAGTGGTCAAGCGATGGGATGGGAGATGGGGACGGCGTTTGACTTCACGGCCGCGTCGGCACGAGTCCCGTGTAGCGCGTGTACGATCTGCTCGCGCCGTCGCAAAAGTGGGGCCCGACGCTGGGCATCCTCACCGAGTACGCGCACCCAGTCACGTCGCGTGATAGTTCATTCGTCTAGGCTAGCCTTCGATAGGTTGGTGTTGTGAACCAAGCAAACTGTCCAAATCTGTGACATGAGCCACTGGACTGAACGATGGGTTCACGCATGTCACACATTGGAGCTCCTGGCTCCCACGAAACGGACCCACTCACAGTTCATTCTCCTTTTTCCGGGCTCGAGTCCACGTCTCCGAGGCAGTGCGGGGGGAGGTCGATTCTCGCTTAGTCACCCGACCCCGCACACCC
>JAADXL010001020.1:0-12796 GCA_023337755.1 Pythium aristosporum
CTGTACTGGTTCCATACATTAGGGTCCTGCTCCATTGCCTTTTTCCACGTATCGGAAGCATATTTGTCGAACAATGGCCCTACTTCCTGATACATGCCGGAATCAATCAGGTCCTGGGCAAGCAGATTATCCCCAACGGTCACAACATCAGGCATTTCCTGACCGGAAGACATCGCAAGACGCAGCTTAGTTGCAAAGGCACCATTGGTGTCCGTTACAGACCATAAGGATTTGATCTCAATTCCGAATTTGTCCTTGGCCCATTTGGTGGCCACGTTATTTTCCATGGATTCGCCATTTTTAAATTTTAGCTCAGGGTCAATTCCCCATGTTGTTGTAATCGTTACAGCCGGATCATATTTTTCTTTGTATTCGTTTTCAACGGCTGACGTGCCCGAACCTGCGTTCTCGCCGCCACTGTTGCCTCCTCCACATGCCGTAAGGATGACAGCCAGACACGTTGTCGTAGCTAGGAGCGGCAGCCATCTCTTTTTTGTAGATTTCGCTCTCATTAGTTGTTCCCCCTCAATCGTTTTGGTTACCCTTTCATTATAGGCCTGCCAGGTCTTTCAGCCTATGTCACGAAAACAAGATTTCTGCACCTTTGGCAACCTATATACGAGAATGATGTCAAAATTATGCCTGATCCCGATATTCATTCGGTGTCATTCCATAATGCTTTTTGAACATTTTGCTGAAATATTGCGGATTTTGGTACCCAAGTTCACTGGTGATCTCGTATATTTTTTTGTTTGTGTTCTTGAGCAAATACAGTGCACGCTCCATCCGCATACGAATCATATAATCGCCCAGCCCCTCACCAGTCTCTGCTTTGTAGATCTTGGACAAGTACACGGGATGCAGATACACTTTGTCTGCGATCATCTTCACGGACAAATCCTGCCCAGAGTCTCTGGTCACCATCTCCTGAACCTGCTTGATGACGTGCCTGCGACTCTGTACACCGTCCTGATCCGACAGCTCCTCCTGCAACTTGGCAAGCATTTCCGTCGCCCAGCGGCGCAGCTTGTCGGGCGATTGGATCAGCTGATGCGCCAGCAGCAGGTCGAATCCTGCATGATCAATCTCATGTACAAGGTGTCCCTGCTTATGCGCAATATACATAAATGCATTCGTCACAGACAGATACATCTCATATACATGTTCCCTGGAGAGACATACACGTTCCGCTGCATCAAAAACGGCGTTCAGCTTTCGTGCCGCTGCCTCCCATTGTTTGGTTTCGAGCAATTGTGGCAGCACAGGTGGCTTATACAGTTCTTCAAGCGCTTGCTGTGCCGCATCATTCTCCGGACGTTTGGATAACTCATTATCCATGTATATGATCGTGTTTTCCTCTGGCCCGGACAGTACCAGCGATCCCAAACCTTTACGATAAGCTGTTGTCAGATCAGCAAAGGGAAACGGCGCTGTGACTACCATGGACAGATCCCCTTGCAAATATCGAGTAACATGCTCGCGAAAAGTCCCAACGGGCTGTTTCAGTTCCTCCACATTCGTTAAGACTGGCTCCGTCCAGCCCTCTTTTTGTATCATCATTACCAGACACTCATGTGGACCTCGTCCAAACCAAACGTTGTATTGGGGACCAAACACCTCTTCGGCGATATTGCCCACTGCAAACTCCATTAAATCCAGCGATTGCTGATCCATTGCCGAGAACCGACCTGTAAGGCGAATGAGCATCATGACCGTTGGCTGGTCCGGCTGAAGCACAATCTCGTACTTTTCCAGCTGTTCACCCAATGCACGAGCGGTAATCTCGCGGCCCAGTAACAGGTCGTGCATCAGGTTTTCCCGCAAAATCTTATAATCTGACTTTCGGCTGTACAACAGCCGATGGTATTTATCGAATTCATCCCATTCATCTCGCAGGGAGGTAATGGCAGCAGAGACTGAAGCCATGAATTCCTCGTCATTCACTGGTTTGAGAATATAATCGGCTGCCTGCAGCTGAATAGCTTTCTTGGCATATTGAAAATCACTATGCCCAGTCAGCAGGATACAGCGGATATGCGGCCATCGGCTGCTTACCTCTTCAATCAGCTCCAGCCCGGACATGCCTGGCATTCGAATATCGGTAACGACGAGGTCTACTGCATTCTCTTCCATGATCTGCAGCGCTTCCTTGCCAGATGCCGCACGCAAAACCGTTGTAACCCCGAGTTCTCCCCACGGAATGGTCAATTCCAGACTTTCAGTCACATACGTTTCATCATCCACAAGCAATATATCAATCAAGCCAGTCACTCCCAATCTGCTTTGTTATGCAATGGTGTTATGATCATCATACTATCGTATCCAGTGTCTCTATCCTTCGTATTCCGGAAGAAGCTCCTCGGCAGCAGGCCACGACAGGGTAACACGCAGACCGCCAAGCGGTGATTCCGTGATGCTAAGTCCCGCCTGCTCCCCATATCTAAGCTGTAGACGCTGATTGACGTTCCACAGTCCGCATCCCATCTCCTGATCCATGCCGCCGGTAAGTTTGTGCAGCAGCATCTGCCGGGCCAACTCATCCATGCCTTGTCCATCGGCGTCTACGGTAAGAATCATCATGCCGTCCCTTTGTTCTCCCGAAACCCGGATTTCCCCAGCTTCCGCATCTGCTTCAATTCCATGAATAACCGCATTCTCCACCAGTGGTTGTACGATTAGTGGAGGCACCTCCTGACTTAGGATGTCTTCCGATAATTCAATTTTGAAATGTATTCGGTCCATACGCATCTGTTGAATCTCCAGATAACAGGTCACGAACTCAATTTCCTCCGTAAGCGGCACCACATCACGCTCCTGCCTCGTCGTATACCGATAGTACCGGGACAGATTATGCGACATGGCAACGACAGCATCGACACGCTTCAGCTTCGCCATACTCGTAATGAACGAGAAACAATTATAGAAAAAGTGTGGATTAATCTGCGATTGCAATTGCTTCAGTCGGGCTTCACGCACATGAATCTGTTCCAGATACACATGTTCAAACAACTGCTGAATCTGCTCCACCATGGAGTTGAATCGTTCGGACAAAAAGCTGAATTCATTACGTCCTTTGGGCGTGATTCGAACTGAATAATCCTCTTGCTTCAACCGTTGGAATCCACGAATCAGCTGTTTGACAGGCACCTGGACCTGGACATATAACAGGTATGCCACGCCAAAGCTCATCAATAGCAGACAGATCATGGCTGAATAAAACAAAATATTGGATTGATGGATTGGCTTAAGGATAGCCGATAGTGGCATGTAATCCACCAGGTACCAGCCTGTTGTGCTGGATTTTACCGTATTAACCATGTAAGGCTCGCCTTCAATGACTACCGTCCGGTTATCCACATCCTTAAGCTTGTCGATCGCCAGCTTGTCCATCAGCTGACCTGTTAGGTCACGATCCGAAGTGCGGTTATAAATAACCCCTGACTCTTCACGGTAATAGAAGGGATCATGCCGTCCATCGTCCTTAAATTTGTCCAACATATCACGAATGTTGTCACTGTCGAACTCCAGCTTGATTACGGCCTCCGCATTGGCTGCCGGATCGCTAATGCCATATGGAGATACGGTGATCCAGCTGAATATAAATCGTTCATCAGCCCCATCCTGAATCTTGCGAACATTCCACCCAGAGGAGATGGTACCTCGCAGCGCCTGTTCGTCGTAGGTGCGGGCATCTCTTTCGGAGACGACCCTTCCGAGTGAAGGGGAATAGAGATACAATTTCGTTGTCCAGTTGGATGAACTTTCCTGGATACTCAGCTTGTTCTGAATACGTTTAACCAGATTGATCGTATCCAGATCAAAATATTTACTGTCGGCGTAGATCCGCCGGAAGCTCGCAATATCGGGATCATGGATGAGCAGATTCGGCCACGAGGATAACAACTCAATGTGCGTATTGACTTGATTTTGAAAAAATTCCAGCTGGTTGCTGTTGGAACGATTGAGTTCCTCTCGCAGAACTGCTGTTGTTTTATGGTTCGAATACCAGTACAGCAGTACGACTGGAACCAACATAATCAGAATTAAAATGACCATTTTCGAAAATAGATTTGTCCGGTATGACATCTTCTTATCTCACCTTGCCTTCATTTGTCAGTGAATCTAATTTTAACGATGAGAGCGTTAGAGACCAACCTATTTTTCTGGGTGAACGCGCTTCACAGCTCATTGGGTGTTCCTACATAATCCATTTATAATCGATTCACTATATATCGTAAGCGTTACCATATGCATCATAAAGGTAACAAAACCAACTTTTCTGCACTAATTGCAACTTCAACGCAAAAAAAGAGCCGGCTACCGCCAGCTCCTTCCTAAACTCCGTCTATTGATTCATTGAGTCTAATTAACATACTCTTCTTATGTATTCATTCTGGTTTGCTAACGCAATATCTTTATGGAATGTCGTAATCAAACACGGTATTCTCTCCATCTACGGCAACATCCAGTACAATGTCGATTAGCTTACCTTTCACTTGAAGCGGGGAATCAGCTAGTCCGGAAAACGACAGTTGACCCTTAAACGTTCCATGGGGTTCAATCTCTACGGGTACAGGCTTCAGCCGGACAGACTTCAGGGATTCATAAAGCGGATCATCCTTGTATTTGTAACTGCGGGCCAAGTCAGGTAACAGTACAGCTGCTACAGATTCTCTGGTGTAATTTTTGAGTGTCAGGTCACAGGATACCCGTGTGATCCCATTGTCCAGTACATCATAAGTACAGGAACTATTATTTTGGACATAGGAAACACCATTGATACCGGAAGCCCCCCATTTGGCTACATACATCAATTTATCCGTCATGTAGGAATAACTGAGAACGATAGCAAGAACGATCAGCCAGAGTCGTTTCGCCAGAGCCGGATAAAATGGCATCATTTCTTGACGTGTAAGATAGTAGCTGCACACCAATATGCCCATTCCTAAAAATAACGTGATATGCACACCACTTACATAGGAAGTGGTGTAAGGCGTCATCCCTAAAGCAGACAATATCGTGTCTCCCACAGAGAAACCGAGGTGATGCTTAAACGTAAAAATGATTCCAAACAGCAATAATATCGCAGAGAACACAAGTCTGGTTCTCGACACATGACCACCCCCTAATCAACCACCTGATTATATCATATTTTTCCTTATTATGGTTCACAACCCAAATAAAAAAAGACGCTCCCGGTGTTAACCGAAAACGTCTTTGGTTGTGCAACCCAATCTATTTCTTGGATAGGAATGCATCGAGCTGTTCTTGTTTGGCTGCAATAATTTTATCAATACCTGCGGCTTTCAGCTTCTCCAGATATTTCGGGATCATCTCATTTGGATCTACTGCGCCGGAGGTCATACCCGGTTTGAACTGTTTATTCACGTTGTTGACCGCAGCAATTTCGTTTTTGACGGATTGACTGTTGAAGGTAAAGCCCAGGGCTGGCGACTTGACGCCTTTGGCATTGAACTCCTTGAACTTTTCCCATTTCTGCGGATCTTCATTATCCCAGAGGTAGTTCAGGAACTGGTTACCCAGCTGCCATTGTGCGCCCGGATTATAGGTGCGACTGTTGGCATCCACCCCTTGCGGGAGAGTAATAATGTTGTCCTGACCGTCTTTTTTCACATAATGTGTGCCTTCAATTCCGAAGTTGAGCAGGTTGTTGATCTCTTTGTCGGAATGCAACAGGTTAATGACTTGCATCGCCTTTTCCGGCTGCTCGGAGGAACGGGAGATCGCCAGCATGGCACCGGAAGCATCACCGGTTGTAATCGTTGGCTGTGTCATCTCAATCTGGGTTAGAGGATATCCGACGTACCCTTCTTCTTCCTTATCCTTGCCCGGCTTCATGCCATCGGTCCACAAGAAAGCCTTGCCTGCCTTCGCCTGATCTTTCGGAAACACATTGGAAGTCGCAGCATCACTGTTAATATATCCAGCCTGATACCATTTGCGCGCAAGCTCAGCAGCCTCCTTGAATTCAGGGGTCTCCACTTCATTCAGCACCGTTGTTCCGCCTGCTGTTTTGGAGATTACACCAGGGACGGATGCATCGCCAAGATAATCCCAATCCAGATTTTCCAGCAGTCCGTTACCATTAGTATTGGACATATAGAACGGAGTAACCGCGGGTTCGTTTTCCTTGATCGTTTTGAGCAGCGGCTCCAGATCAGTCCATGTTTTCACTGCTGTCAGATCGAGCTTGTATTTGTCCGCCAGATCTTTGCGAACCAGTACGCCACGAGTTGCTGCCAATTCCTTGTTGGTAGGAACACCATAGTTTACGCCATCCACCTGGGAACCTTCCAAAAAGGCTGGGTCGAGGTTTTTCTTGATATCCTCCCCATACTTGTCAAGCAGCTCATTGAGCGGCAGGAAAGCACCCTTCGCTACATTGACGGTATAATTCTGCCATGCCGCCGTGAAAATAATGTCCGATTTTTCACCGGAAGAGATCATGAGATTCAGCTTGTTATCCCACTGTCCCCAGTCGATTGCATTGATCTTGAGTGTGGCCCCGATCTTTGGCTCCATCTTTTTGTTGATCTCGGCTTCGACCAGAGCCACATCTTTCTGTGGTGTACCCGGATAATACAGCGTCACTTCATAGGGCTTGCCCCCGCTCTCCGCTGCACCACCGCCCTCGGCTCCCGGTGTTATTCCACCTTTGTCCGATGAGCATCCTGCCAGCACCAGGCTCAGTGCCATACCTGCTGCTGCAATACGCGGCCATACCTTTAACGTTCTAACCAAGTGAACCCCTCCCATCATTTGTTGGACCTAGCAACCGTTTGCCCCAATTCGCAATGTTCCCCAATCTGCAAAGTCCGTTCCCTTGCCGGCCCTCCGGCGTGTCTGTACTCGCTTCTTTTTGTATATGCCCTTTCAGGTCTATCTTCGTTATATCCGTTGCCCTCTCCGCTAACCGGCCGGAGTTATCCCTTCACTGCGCCTACCGTAAGGCCTTTGATGAAATACCGCTGGAAGAATGGATATGCCAGTACGATCGGACCAATACCGACAACAGCCATCGCCATTTGCAGTGTTTTATTCGGCAGATTCAGCAATCCGCCCTGTGACGAAATCTGTGAAGAGACATTGGAGTTGGATGTTAAATATTGAATATCGAGCAGCGTCCGGTACATGAGGTACTGAAGGCTGATCGTCCGGTTATCCGATATAAAAATCATGCTAAGATACCAATCGTTCCAGTAATTCAATGTGCTGAACAGTGCAACGGTCGCCATCACCGGAAGGGAGAGCGGAAGCACGATACGTGTAAACGTTCTCAACTCACCCGCTCCATCAATCCGTGCCGATTCTAGAATCGATACCGGAATGGAATTGGCGAAGAACGTACGCATCACCAGCACAAAGAATGGTGACAGCAGCAGCGGCATAATAAGTGCCAAAATCGAGTTTTTCAAATCCAGCACGTTCACATAGACGAGATACCAAGGAACCAGACCGCCATTGAACAGCATGGTGAAAAAGATGAAAAAGGCAAACCACCCGCGATACGGCAAATCCCTCCGGGAAAGCGGGTACGCATACAATGCAGTCAGTGCTACACTCGTTATCGTACCTACCACGGTTACAATGATGGAAATGCCATAGGAATGGATGATCTGATCCATGTCCTTGAACAGAAACTCATAAGCAGTCAGGCTAAACTTCTCCGGAATTAGCTTATACCCGTTCGCAATAACCGTCGTCTCGTCCGAGAATGAGATTGCGAAGACAAGCAGGATCGGCACGATGCAGGCAATGGCATAGAATAAAAACATACCGTGTATGATGGACGCGGAACGCCGCGACACGGCTAATGGATCACGTGATTTCACAGCTGGCTTGCCTCCTCTCAAAATAATGCATTATCTTTGTCCATTCTCCTTACGATCGTATTAGATACGAGAACAAGCACAAATCCGACAACAGCCTGATACAGCCCAGCTGCAGAGGACATCCCGATATCGCCCCCGATGAGGAATGTACGGTACACATACGTATCCAGAACGTTCGTGACTGGGAATAATGCGCCCGACTCCAGTGGAACCTGGTAGAACAGACTGAAATCCGCGTAGAAAATACGACCGATCTGCAGCAGTGTCATAATCACGATCAGCGGCACGAGAAACGGAACGGTAATGAAGCGAATCTGGTGCCACTTGCTCGCTCCATCCAGTACGGCCGCTTCATAATATTCCTCATCGATACCTACGACTGCTGCCAGATAAATAACGGCATAGTAGCCGATATTCTTCCATGTATTCACCAGCGGCAAAATGTACGGCCAGTACTTCGGTTCCGAATACCAGTCAATCGGCTGTCCACCAAAGAGCTGAAGGATTGTTGAGTTCATGAATCCCGAATCCTTACCGAGAAAGGCAAGCACCAGATAACTGACAACAATCATCGACAGAAAATAGGGAAGCAGCATGAGTGATTGATACAATTTGGACATCGCCTTGTTCTTCACTTCATTCAACAAAATCGCAAGCCCTACACCTACAAATAAATTCAGCGCAATAAATACGGTGTTATACGCGAGCGTATTGCGTGTGATTTCCCAAGCATCGCTGGTGGAGAACAAATACTTGAAATTATCCCAACCGCTCCATGGGCTGCCCCAAATACCGTCGGCATAGTTTACATTTTTGAACGCAATCAGAACGCCGAACATTGGCATATAATTGTTCACCAACAGAAACAGAATGCCTGGCAAAAACATGAGATACAAAACCTTGAATTTACCTAGATTGTACAGGACAGACTTTCGTTTTCGAACCGGTACATCCGGTATGTCCTGTACAGCTGATAGACGTGCTCCCTTACCCGCCTGGGGTTGTGTCTTCATAACTTGTTCTCCCTCACTCCTCTTGAATTTCATCCTCAGGATGAAACACCGCTGTGTCTCCTGTGGTTCAAGTATACGGCGGGGCGCTCAGGTCCACTATCTGCTGCGGTGACCTGTTCACTTATCAAATTATGACTTTAGGGCACGAAAAAACAAAAGACGCAGCATGCTGCGTCAAATCTGTACGGTTCGGGACTGTTTGCGAAACTCCTGTGGTGTAATGCCCGTGCACTTTTTGAACATTTTCGTAAAATGAGAGTAGTTGTAATATCCGACCTTGCCTGCGATATCCGTTACCTTCACGGTAGATTGGGACAATAAAGTCTTTGCTTTGGCTACCCTGCGTTGGAGAATGAATTCGGAAAGCGACATGCCCTTTTCTTTACGAAACAAGCGGGATAGATATGCCGGGTTGAATCCGGCAAAGGATGCAAGTTCTTCTCGCATCAGCTCTTCGCCAATATGGTTTTCAATGTAAATGCACAGCTGATCCACAATGGTCATTGGACTGTGATCGTCCGGATACAATACCGGGATGGCACGACTAATCAGGTCTGAAGTCCAATGCTTCAACTGGGGCAACGAACGTGTCACAACACTTTCTTCCGGCTCCCGTTCGCCCGGATACAGGCTGCGTACGGACACATTTTTTTGATGAAGCAGCGGATAGACCACATGCAGCATCGCATGATAGTACAAGCGCAGAATTTCTGGTGACAGCCGCTCCTGGGCAGCCAGTAACTCAAAGATTTCATCCACACGCTCGCGCAGGTCCTCGAACTTCCCGGTTTCAAACAGGACGGACAGCTCGGAAAACCACGGTATCGGCAAAAAGCGATCCTCCGGTTCCCGGCCCTGCTCGTCATATATAAAGACCCCTTCAAGCTCGTTGATGTTGCGACGCTCCATATCCATCAGCTCATTGAGCATGCCCTGTAATTCTGTAATCGCTACCGGGACTCCGACATAACAGGATAATCGGCAGTAGAAATAGGAGCCGCACTCCCGGATATAGCTCTGACATCCTTCTGCCACTTCGCTTGCAGTCGGACTGATGCCATCCTGATCGTAGGCCAGCACAATATTTAATCCGCTATGGTCCTGAAATACTTCGCCGGGTTTGTCACCGAGCAGCATCTCCTTGGCCGCATTGCGAAGCGCATATTCCAGCACCTCCTCATCCCGCAGATCGAATTCCCGCACCCATTCCTCAACCGATATGACAATCGGCAGAACACGAGCTTGCGGATCAATCTCGGCTCCATAGACTTCGGCCAGTTCCTGTAACTTTTGCGGGGTTAGGGTGAGACGCTGTGAGACGGCATCTTTCCAGAAACGCTCCGTCAGGAGAGGTTTGTGGGTTTGCCAACGTTTGTACACGGTTTCATATACTTCATTGGTCCGGGAATGCTGTTCTCCATCCTTGATTTTGTCGATTGCCTGCGTCACCACCTTGAGTAACTGATCCGCTGGAGCAGGCTTCAGCACATAATCGAAGCTGTTCAGCTTGATCGCCGTCTGGGCATAATCGAACAGGGCATGCCCCGTCAGAAAGATCGTAAGTATACCAGGATCATGTTTCAATACCCAGCTCTGCAGATCGAGTCCCGTTTCACCCGGCATTTCAATATCACAGATCATAATATCAATGGATTGGGCTTTTAACAGCATTCTTGCTTCTTCTGCATCCCCAGCACTGAATACCTGGTCAATGCCGGCCAGGCTCCAATCTACCCCTTCCACCATCGCTTGCAAGGCATATACTTCATCATCCACGATCAACAGGTTCCGCATAGGCTCCCCCTTCTTCCTCTTCCGTCTGGGCAGGTACATGAATCATGACTGTTGCTCCTCCATCTGCCTGATTCATGAATTGCAAGCCAGCACTTTCGCCGTACTTCACCATCAGTCGATGAGCCACGTTCCAGATTCCAATGTGCTGTCCACCCGGATCTTCGGCGTATTGCCCCAGTTGCAGGCGTTCCAGTATGTCTTGTTCAAATCCAACACCATTATCCGTAATGGAAAGTTGAAGTACCGAATAATCTTCAAGTATTATACCTGAATCAGACCCAGATAACGTTTTCGATTTCCAAGCTGTTATTCGAATTACAAATGGTTCTGTCCGCCGCTGAAAGCCATGAATGATGGCATTCTCCACAAAAGGCTGAATCGTTAAGGGCGGCACTACATAATGCCCGAGATCAGGCCCAATATCCAGCGTGTAATCCAGCTTGTTCGGAAACCTCAGCTTCTGGATTTCCAAGTAGTGACGGATATGTTCCATTTCTTCATCCAACCGGATGACACGTTTGCCTGCACGCAGGCTGAACCGGAAATAATCCGCCAGATGACCAGCCATCTGCTGCACTAGCTCATGCTTATGCAACGAAGCCAGGCTATGAATAATATTTAATGAATTCAGGTAAAAGTGAGGGTTGATCTGCATCTGTAATTGTTTGAACTCAGCTTCCCTCGTCCGCAATTGCTCCTCATACACATCAATCTTCAGATGCTGGATTTGACTTGTCATCTGATTGAAACTGTGCGTGAGAAACTCCAGTTCAGATGAAGATGGCGTCTCCAGTCTCACATCAAGTTCCCCTCGGCTGACCCTCCTCATCCCGCGAATCAGCACATTCATCGGCCGAAACAGGAGTTGTCTAAGAAAGATCATGGCAGTAAACAGGATGACAGCTGCCCCAATCGGAAGCAGGCGAATAATTCGCTGAAAGAATGGCAGGTTGCGCATCATGTCCTCCTCGGGCAACAGGACGATATAATTCATCTCTGACATAGCTGAGGGAATGCCCAACATCAGATACTGACGTGCACTGCCTTTGGAATTCACTTCAGAGATCACCTGATAGGGATTCTTCAGCCCAGCAATATGGGCTGCAGCGAGTTCAATCTGCGCCGCATTCAACGCCGAATCAGACAAAGCCCCACCATCTGCTCCCATAATGACTGCCCCTCCCCGGTCCCCGGATTCCGTGAACTGCTCTGGATGATTCAGCGCATTCATGTCGACGAGTGCCCCCGCATAGAATTGAGAATTAATGCGTACCGTTTTGACAAGTGCATTCCATGTTCCCCCATGAACAATGCTCCATTCCGGCTTCTGAATATCTCCCTCGAGTTGCCGCATCTGGACAGGCATACTCTCCTGCACTACCGACTTTTTGACATCATAATTGCCTGAGGTGGCCAATAACAGATCATCATTCACCGCATCATACAGAAAAAAAGAATCAATCAGATTATAGAAACCGATATCGGTCATGAATTTGTTCATAATACGCTGTTTCGCAATAATATAATCGCCGCTGCCGTATTGGAGAAAAAACAGGGAGATAATATCCGGGTCTCGCTCCCCCAGACTGTATAAATAACGATTGGTCTCCTGCAGCACGCGCTCGTTCTGCTCCACACTCTTTGCAAGATGATTCATATTGGTGAGAGAGACTTGATCACGTACCACTTTCATGGCGTACACGTTGTTGTAATAGAGCAACAAGAATAGTGGCAGCATGATCAGTGTAAGACCCACAATAAACTTAAAGCGCAGTGAACGGATAAAATTCATGAATTCCCGCCCTTTTGTTCCACATGGAATTGATTTCTTCACAGCTTATTGTAATCGCTATCAGGATTAGCCAATTATTCACGATTTTTGTTATTCTCCATCTGATTTCCTTCCAACTTCTTCCTTATCATGGCATGTTTATTGTAATCATGGTGCTTGCATCTGTCTATGAGATTCGGTGACCTGTCTGTGTCAATTCTGGTGACTTTCACTTGGCTTTCGGTCTCGTTCAATACTCCATGTTCTACATAAGTTCTCCATCTGTAAAAAAAATCCTGCTCGCTCGTTATAGGAAAGCTCACCTTAACAATAAAAGCTGAACCATGGCCCCTTACTCCACGAAC
>JAADXL010001021.1:0-12779 GCA_023337755.1 Pythium aristosporum
CGACACCGACACCGACGCCCACGCCAACAACCCCTCCACCGACAGTCCAGCCCACAGCGCCGTCGCTGACTCCTCCCACTGGTAGCCCGACGCGGACGCCCTCGCCCACGTGCAATGACGGGTAGTCTACTCATACTGCAGTATTATACACCACCCACCACCCATGCATTCAGGATCTCACTCTTTCCACGTCCTAATCACTACGCCTAGAAGGGGCCTCCCTTCCCCACCACCAAGGCGCCCAGATCGACGTAGGACGCAAATGACGAAGAAGAGGTGAACGGGGATACAAAGGCTACCCGAGGGAGAAGGAGAAGGTGGGGCCGCGATCGAGACTCCAGCAGCCGAGGCCGAGGGGCCGTAGGAGGGAGGATTGGGATCAGCTCTGTAGAGTGAATCTACCCGCGTCCTATTCAGCATTGGTCTGCCAAGCAATCCACACACTGCCTCGGATCAGCCGTAGAGCTACTCGCGTGATGACACATGGGGACAAGCGTCGGTGCACCTCGCTTCCTTCCATCCATCCCATCCTGCCTCGTCCAGTGTCCAGTGCAAGAGACTCCCTCGCATCGAGAGAAGGCGTGGGCCATCCACACTTCAAGTGCAACGTATAGTAGCAGTTATGACTCATCCCAGGGACGTGGATGGCAAGAGAGAGAGAGATGGAGATGAAGAAGCGGAGTGACGTCTCACGAGATGCCACACCGGGATGTGGATGAAGGACCAGCCCTTTGCCACCGGCCCACTCACGCGCACTGACGCACGGATCGGGGATGAGACAATCACTGCCGGACGAAAAACTCTACGGCTCTGGTCCACTACAATAGAGGTGTGTATACTTTTGTGGATTGTCCAATGGCGTCGCCACCAGACAAAACGATCTACCGTCTTTTGATAATCTGACATGTGTGTATCCATTTCGCACTTTCGCGTGCACGTATACGATACTACCTACAATAGAATCCAAAACAAGGTGAGATAGTGTTCAACATGTTCTAAACAAGGTACATGAAATCATGCCCCTGCACTGTCGTCAGTGCTCTATGTAGAGAGCTGAACACTTTCCACCAATCCGCCTTTTTTCCCCCCCCGCCGCTTCGCCGAGAACGCCTCACGAACGCCACGGCGAGGCGCTTCCTTCCTTCCGCCTTCCGGGTCGGTTCCCTCCCCCATTCCCACTACGAGCTCCCGCGCGATGCAGCGACCCACCGATACGACGGACCCTCCGCGCGGCGGGCCGCACGTCAGAGCCGCTTCCACGGCGTCGCTCGCTCCTCCGCGCCCTTCCTTCGCGCAGGCCATGAAGGATCTCCAGCACCACAACGCGACCGCCTCGTCCAGCGGCGTGCAGCTCCTGTCGCCGTCGCTGCACCGCGGACTGCGCGCGGCCAGCGCCGCCGCCCCCATGACGAACAGCTCTATGGATCGCACGAAGCCGGCGCTGTTCGACTTTGACTCGTTCACGCTCGAGTCGGTGCGGCGCCGCCACGAGAGCGACAGCAGCCAGCGCCCCACGTACAGCAGCAGCAACAATGGCAGCTTCGTCCAGCACACCGCGTCCGGTCTCTCGGGGCTCTCGGCGTCGTCGTCGGGCGGCTCGCCGCGGTCGCCGTCCATGACGCACAGTCGCCAGGGCCTCGACGGCATGGACGACTACGACTGGAGCGGGCCGCGCTCGACGCACGTCAACAGCTTCAGCCGCTCGAGCCAGCGTGGCTACACACCCATGGCCATGCCCAACCCGAACGCCAAGCGCATGAGCATGGCCAGCATCGCGAGCACGGGGTCGGCCACGGGACCGCGATTACGCGCCGAGATCGTCGCGCGCGGCTGGCTGCAGCGGCGCCGCGGCCGCGTGCTCAAGCGCTGGAAGCCGCAGTACTGCGTGCTCAAGACGGACCAGCGCCTCTGCCTCTACGCGAGCGAGGACACGGTCAACGGCAAGCTCGAAGGCCGCTTCCAGGTGCTGCGCGTGACGTACCACGACCGCCACGGGTCCTTCCAGGTCATTGGCATTGGCAGCGACGAGACGCCGTACAAGGAAGAGTTCAAGCCGCTCGACGACGACGGCTGGCGCGTCTGGTTCCTCGCGCTGCGCGAGTTCTTCACGCCCGCGTCCATCCACGAGGCCATGGAGCGCATGCCCGAGCTGTCGCTGCTGCCCGGCGTGCACGCGTCGCTCTTGGAGGACGAGGACGAGGAAAACGACCGCGCCGATTTTGGCCACGACGTGGAGGAGATGTCGCTGCGGCCCCTTGACCTCATGGGCGACCGCTCCTCGGCGTCCAACACGAGCTCCACTTCGAGCAACCCGAACCAGTACCCGCGCGTCCACAGCTACGCCGGCGTGGGCGTGGGCGACCAAGAGGAGCCAGTGCTCGACCGCAAAACGGTGCTCTTTGACGCCAACGACTTCCCGCGGTACTCGTCCGTGACGACGACGATCCACGACAACCAGACGTCGGATCGCTCGGCGCGCGTGTCCAGCTCGCGCAAGCTCTACTCGGTCACCGGACGGGACAAGGCCGCGTCCATTGCGAGCAGCACCGACAGCCGCCGGTCCAGCCAGAGCCAAAGTCGGCAGTCCCGCCATTCGCACGCCGACATGCGGCTCCCGCGCGCAGCGGTGGACTGCCCCATGATTGAACGCCAGAGCCAGCACGCCATGGCCATGCTGGAGCGGTGCGGCTCCGAGTCGGTCGTATCCACGGCCACGTCGCGCGACTCGGACGTCGGCGCGTACTCGTGGAGCCGCATTTGAGAAGAAGTATTACTACCACCACATCACCCCACCCCACCCAATGCTGCCAATGGAAAGCAGTTGTCATCAACCGTTCTGGATCGTGTGAAGCAACGTGAAGCGAAATCCCCTGGCAAGCAGTAGAAGTAGTCGTAGTAGGCAATAGGACGTCGATAAAGTGAGCTATACAGTACTTATGGAAACCTCCTGGTGCGGAAGTCACCATACATACAGACACAACGAGAATGTGATACGATTGAATGCGGGTGGGATTAGTACAATGGGCAATTAGTGGTTCGGCCGGACGGGGACGTGCTTCCAGTTGGCAAGAGCGTGCGGGCGACAGACGAGAGAATTCTCTCTTGGAGATGGTTGGAGTGGAGGGACGGAGGGGAGTGCAATAACTTACAGGCAACGAAGCCCCAGACTGGCTGATTGGGACGGATCGAGTCCAGTCGGGCACCATGGGGAGGGGATCAATACCCCTCTACATGCCCAGCGACGGATGCAAGAGACAAACAGCACAATGAGCTCTCTAGTCCCATTCCCCCCAATCCGGCCCTCGCGCCTTGGTCGCTGGTGTCTCGATCGCGGCAGCACCTTCTCCGTCTCCCTTCGCGGCTTTCGTGTCAGCAGTCGCGTCCCCCTCGTCTTCATCCCCCCAGTCCACGTCTTCCTCGTCATCTTCCCGCACGCGCGCAGGCGCATTCGAAGCGAGCTTCGAATCGCCTCCTCCCACGACATTGTAGACACCGTCACGTGGGCCGTATATGGGCACAAACGAGGACGTCGACGACGACGACGACGACAGCGGCGGCTGCTGCGCATCTCTCCGCTGTTCGTCCAGTTCGATCCAACTCTCACCGTCACTCGAGATCGGTATATCGTCGTCACTTTCTTCGGGAAGTTGGGCGCGCTGCTCGCCCAGCACGGGCGCCGGACTGCCTGGCTCTGGTCCGTCGGCGGTCTCGAGCTCTAGGATCGGCAACGTCGGGTCGTTGGCGTCGGCGTCTTCAAACGTTGGAAACCGTCCGTCGTTTCCCTTCTCTTCGCCATGGCGAGGCGACTCAGCGTCCCAGCCAACTTCCTCTTCACTGTCGTTGAGTGCTACAGATTCCATTCCATCAGTCAGTGACGCTCCATCTCCCAAAAGACCACCATCACCAACGCAGACCATACCGTGCTCGAGTAAGTCGGCACCGCGCTGCTCCTGTGCGGCCAAGAGCGACGCCTTGTAAATGTAATACGCCCAGAAATCGTCCACCGACACTGAATCCGGCACCAGCTCGGCGAGCTTTTCCACGACCGTCGGGTAGTGAGCGAGCACTTCTTGCTTGATCGCTTCGAGCTCTTCGTCTTCAAGTGCCGTGCGCCACTTCTTGAACGTCTCCACATCCATCGGCGGGTCGAGATACGTCTGGGCGTCCTCCTGTAGCGCCAGCAGTCGGTACCGACGCGCATCGTCGGCTGTTTCATCCTCGTCCTCATCCACTTCGCCTTCGACGGCACCAACACGGGCGAGCGTATCCAGCAGCCCGTCAGCCGACTGGAGAATCTTGGAGCCCACGGCTTCGAGCGACAGGCCCGAGAAACCAGCAAACGAAAAAAGCGAGCTCCGCCGTTCCGCTGTCTGCTCCTCTTCTTCTTCCGGCCCCACCGGTTCGCCGTCGGCTTCGTCTTCCGTCTTGGGCGTTAGCATGGCATCGCCGTCTTTCTCCGTATCGCTGCCGGCAGCGGTCGGCTCGTCGCCTTCCTGTTCTTCGACGCGCTGCCGCAGCGCCTCGCTCTGCTCGTGGACCGTCTTCCGCACCGTCTTGGCGACCTCGGCCACGTCCTAATGGTTCACAGCAACCCGTAAATCCGTTTCCGTCAGTCAGGAAAATCCCACTAAAACGGGTCAAAACGACCAGATTCCACGGCGCCTACCTCCTGCACGATGGACGTGAACTCCTTTAGGTCGGAACTGAGCGTCGCCATGGCCTGCGACGACTGCGAGAGGAGAGTGCTGTTAGATCCTACATAGTCGAAACGAGGCGAAAGAAACGGCCGCACCTTGTCCTTGATGGACGACACGAGCGAGTAAAAGTTGTACGACATCGTAGCCTGAAGATCGCGCTATGCTTCACCACCGAGAGCGTCTTCCGAAGCGTCCTAGAGACCGAGATATCGCCGCCGCCCCCACGAGAAAGCGGCCGTGACTTTGCCGCCGCTTTGGGTGGTGGGTTTCTTTGCTTCTTCCAGATGGATCAAAAAGCCATTCGGGAAAGTGGGTCCTTTTTACGAAGAGAAGGGTTGTTTTTACGACCGTAAATACCAAATGAACCTAAGTTAACACAATTCGGTCAGATGATACCATAAAATTGGGTCGTTTTGTTTGAGTTTTGAGTTTTTTTCCCGCGGTTTTGTGGGAATGGGACGCGACGAACCAGGGAAGCAAGGAAAAAACAACATTGTGGTGTGTTGGAACGATGCAGGATGCGAGCGAGTATGCGGCCGTGGAGGGATCTACGGAGGATATGAAGGCACCATCGTCTAGAGGAAATAAAGAGGTATCGAGTGGTACCCGCTTGACCCCGCAGGCGGCGCGGTTGGCGCTCAAGACGCCGCCGAAGAGCGACAAGGAAATGAACCCAGAGGAGGCCTCGTCGATGCCCCTGACTCTATCGACGACGGCAAAACCGAGCGAAGAAGAGGAGTCCGTCCAGCAGGTAACACGCAAGCGTCGTGCGATATTCACGGACGAAAGCGACGATGGAGACGACGCCGTGGTGCAGATCTGCAGTGTGGACACGACGGTGATGGCCGGCATCACCGAGACGACCATGCAGCCCGAGCGAGACGAGCACACGCGCCGCGGAGCGAGTGAACAGCCAACGCCACACCGTGCGCGCCGCGTGCTCAACCTCATGGACCGCCTCGCGGAAGACGACACAGTAGTCCGTGGGGAAGAGCATCCCCACGCCAGTGACGCCGCACCCCTTGCCCGTGGCGTCCAAGAGAATGACGAAGACGACACGCTCGTGATTCGACGGACGTGGAAACGACGACTCACAGAGACAACAATGGTTTCTTCCGCGACGCTGCCTCTCTTTCCTCCCCCATCTCCATCTGCGGCCCGTCGTCCGGCGTTCGCGCGATCCCACTCGAGCCAGTCGGTGTTGTTCACGCCGCCGAAAATGTCGTTTGCGCGATCCACATCGGAAACTCCAGGCACTGAAGGCGAGAGCGGCAGCTGTAATAAGATCCACGCGCTGGTGTTGCCGACCGTGCGATCCAAAGGTCACCTGGACCTCAACGTGATTTCGCCTCAGACGGTGAGTTACTCTGTCGAGTTCTCAGGGCGTTGACGTTGGTTCTAACCTTCATCAGGTCGCCGATCTCTTAAGCGGCGTGTACAGCGATCGCCTCGACAGCTTCTCCCTCATTGACTGCCGCTTTGGGTACGAGTTTGCCGGCGGCAGTTTGAAAGGTGCCGTGTCCATGAACGATCCAGCGCAAGTCGAAGAGCAGTTTCTGCGGAAGCCTCCCAAGAACGCGAGCCGCATGGCACTCATCTTTTATTGCGAGTTCTCCGCTAACCGCGCCCCGAAAATGTGCGTTCTCTTGACTGGCGATTTCGGGATGCGATCTCGTGCTGACAGTGCTTGTTGCCTTTGTGGAGGCTTCGCCACATCCGGAATCTCGACCGGTGGATCCACGCTGAGCGGTATCCCGAACTCTTTTATCCAGAGCTGTATCTGATCGACGGCGGCTACAAGAACTGCTTTGAGACGCTCAAGGACGTGATCTGCTGTCACCCGGCGCAGTACCAGAGCATGAGTGACAAGGCGTTTGTCGACCAGTGCAAGCGCGACTTTGCGCTCCACCGCGCCCACTGGAAGCTCCACAAGTCCAATGGCTGCGCGTCCAAGTTCCAGCAGCTCCATCGCCAACTCCACGGTGTCTTTGGCGATGATCGGACCCACCGAAAAGACGACAGCGAGCTGCTAGTGCCGCCCGCAAGCCTGCGATCGTTATCTCAACTGCTTTAGTCGGACTGCGTGGTAAAATGATGGAAAACTCACACGGACTGTGTTTTATTTTATGCACATAACGTTGTGTACCGAGGCGGGCAAGTCGCTCTCTAGTTGGCGGCCTCAAAGTACTCGAGCGAGCCCTTGGGGTCGGCCTTCATGGTTTTGTTGCCCTTCTTCCAGTTGGCGGGGCACACTTCGCCGTGCTCATCGACAAACTGGAACGCCTCGACGAGTCGCAAGATCTCGTCCACGTTGCGGCCGACCGGCAGGTCGTTGACCGTGATCTGGCGGAGAATGCCCTTGGGGTCAATGATGAAGACACCGCGGAAAGCGACGCCGGCGTCCTCGGGGCCGTCGACCACGACGTCATAGGCGCGCGCGAGGTCCTTGTTGTAGTCGGCAATGAGCGGGATCTGCATCTCGCCGAGTCCGCCCTTCTTGCGCGGCGTGTTGATCCACGCCAAGTGGGAGAACTTCGAGTCGCACGACGCGCCGATGACTTCAGCGCCAATGGCGCGGAACGCCGCGGCCTTTTCCGAGAACGCGATAATCTCGGTCGGGCACACGAACGTGAAGTCGAGCGGGTAGAAGAAGAGCACGACGTACTTGCCGAGGTAGTCGCTGAGCGAGATCGTCTTGAACTCGCCGTCCACGACGGCCTCGGCCGTGAAGGCGGGCGCAGGCTGACGGATCTTGGGGGCCATGGTGGTGGTGGAGGGGGGGCTGCTTGTGACTTCGAGAGTTCGAGAATGAGAAGTGGAAGAGAGAGAGAGAAAGAGAGAGACACGTAGGTGACTTCCCCGTCATTGGCCGACGGCAGGCGCTTGCTGACGTACGAATGGCTGAGAGCGATGGGCCGATTACGTTCGACTCGTACCATAAATCAGTGTACTATCTCCCAACAGTTCTTTGCAGGCCACATCAATGCACTGAATTAAAGTACAAACTTGACTGTAGATTCTTGTCGGGTGGATGAGACTCACCCACCTCACTCACTCATCCATGTTCCCATGCGGTGCCTCAGGCAGTGCCTGGGGGTCTGGTCCCAGGCTGGGACCCGACCTTTACTGACAGTGAGTCAACGGACGAAGCATCACGGAAGAAGCGATTGGCCCACCGCAATGATGGGAAGTTTGTGCGTCGAGGTGATTATGCGCATTGGTAATAGATCATCCCCAGTATTCCTACGATCTGGTCGCGTGCATTCATTCGATTCAGGCTCGAAGACTCCTTATCCTCACAGGACGAACGAAGCGTCGCTGAAGAAGCGGTTGATGAAGTCGAGCGCGACGGCCGGTTGGTGGGTCGCCACCATGTGCCCAGCGTTCGAGACCTTGAGAAACACCAAGTTCTCATGCGCTCGCACGGCGCCGGCATTGATGAGCAGGGCCTTGCCCTGGGCCTGGAGAGGGTCGCGACTGAGAAACGGCTTCTCCACCGCGCTCTTGAAGCCGTCGTGGCCATGCCACGCGAGTGCATTGAGCCAGGCCAGGTTGCCCTGGTAGTTGAACACAAAGTCAGCGTCGCCCACGTAGATGAGCACGCGCAGTCCAGCGTCCAGCAGCTCTGCGACGAGCGGCGCCGTGGACGCTGCGTCGTCGCCAAAGCCCGTGAACGCCGAGTGGACCACATTACTCTTGGGCGTCCACTTGCCCACGCGCGTGTCGTCCACGTGGAGGTACGCCCGCACGTGGGGCTGGTTCAGAAACGCCTCCACCTCGGGGATACCGCCGCAAAAGCCGTACTCTTCAACACCGTCCTTGCAGATCTGCCGGAAATCAAACCGGTTGCGGTTGCCGTGGGTCTCGACGCTCGCAAAGATCTTCTTGTAGCAGGCCGAGTCGACTTGCTCACACAGCATACGGTTTGCAGCGGGGGTCGGCAGACACGCAGCAGGGAGCGAGACTAGACACTCGTCGATATCGCGCTGAAGCTGCTCGATCTCGTTGGTTGTGAGCAGCGTGAGGTTGTAGTCGTTGTCGTACACGATGTCGATGGCATGCTCAATCTGCGTGAGCGGCTCGGTCCATCCATTGCCGATGGCGACGCCCTGTAGATTGATGTGCTTGCGGTCGGTGGCCTTGAGTTGGTTCTGCTGGTAGATGTATTGAGCGACTGCCGGAATGTAGTGCCCCGAATAACACTCGCCCGTGAGAAAGACCTCGCGGCCTTCAAACTCGGGGTGTTTGTCCAAGAATCCTTGGAGAAACCAGTACACGTTCTCGCCCACGCGTGTGCTGTTGTAGACAGTGTCATCGTCGACGCCGTATGAGAAGCCGACGCCCGTGGGCTGATCGAGCCAAATCATATTCGCTTTCTGGTTCCATGCGTAGGCGTTCACCTCGGCCGTGAGGTTCTCTGGCACGACACGACACGGACCATTCTCCTTGAGTAGGCCGATGAAGCTTGAGCCACCGGGGCCACCTTCGAGCCAGATCGCGAGCGGTGCCGTCTCGGGCTCGTGCTGGGCCGCAAAGAACCAGTAAAAGTAGTGGGTATCACCACCATTGGCGAGCTGAATGTAGCCAGCCTCGTCAGTAGTCGTGCCGCAGAGCCGCCCGCTTGGTAGTGCAACAGGTGCCGCCTCGTCGAGGACCGAGACGGGCGTGTAGATCCACTTGGTGAACGCAACCAGCGCGAGCACGGCGCCAATGACCGCGACCGCTGCGACGCGGCGTCGAGTCTGCCGCTGCTGCCGCTGACGGTGCTCGGCGCGCGAGGGCGACTGGAAGCGCATGAGCAGCGGCGAGCGCTCGGGCGGAGTGCCGGTCGCCATGGCGATGGAGTGGTTTGGCTTGGAGAGTGTGGAGACAGAGGCGAACTGGCCGGCTCACGAGATCTCTTGATGGAGAAGTGTGGCGAACTGACGATCTCTTGGTCATGACGACAATCACTCTTTGAACCAGAGGAGCTGTTCATGGCGACTGGCAAGAAAACGTTCAGACGGCCGACAGCAATAATTGATCCACCAATTATTGGTGCGTGGATAGATTCCCAGTCACATTCTACCGACTCGGACACGAAGAGATACTGTTCGTGCACTGCGTACTGCAACGCGCCCATGCTCTGTCGGCACTATGAGACTCGACAGTCCGATGCCTTCTATCTCAGCGGATGAGGCTGCAGCTTTGCGTGCGGCACAAGTGGCACTGTCGCAGGGATTGTCATTATCCGATTTGTGATGTGAATTACGGGCGGCGCCCGTATCTTGCGTCGCAAATAAAACAAGCCTTCGTGGTACGTGTGAGCAGCTTCCTGGCGGATTCAGCCACGAAGAGCTACTGTATTGCGTTGTGCTCATGCTCCATCGACGTGGACAAGCACTGTTAGCCTCCACAGTGTGATCTCTCTACCCTGCTGTCGAATCTGATGGAGTGTGAGGGAGAATCCGTTCTCAGGGTGAACATGTGTCACGAGCAATCATCTATATCAGTTCGCTTTAACTCTCTTCTCACCGATCAGGTTGCTAATTCACTCATCCAAATTATTTATTGCCTGAGATGACGCTGAGCATCACTCTGTTCATGAATGACCCACCTACGGTCCCACCATAGCTTCGCGGATCACGAATGCATGGCGGTCGTCCCTAGAAGACATTTCCCAAATCCCTCTCAACCGCACACGCCTCCAAACTTCACATCGTCAGACAGTCAATGGACCGCGAGAAGACGCCCCTCCTGACGGAGCCCAAAGCCCCACCCTCGTCCGCGCTTCTGCGCCGCCGGTTTCTTGCCGGTGCAGCCGTGAGTGCGATCGTTTTGCTCGTCGTCGCTCTTGCATCGTGGAAGACCAGCTACTCTCCAGTCGCACCATCCAGCGAGCGGCTCTGCGGCACGACCAAAGACGAGACCGGCTACATCCAGCTCGCGAACGGCGTCGATAACCACTACTTTTACTGGTTCTTTGAGGCCCAACACGCGCCAGAGACGGCACCGCTCGCGATCTGGCTCACTGGCGGACCAGGTGGCTCGAGCTTCATCGGTCTACTCAAGGAGAATGGCCCATGTCGTGTCGTGCCAGAGAACCTCACGACTGAAGTGAACGCCTACGCATGGAACCAGAAAGCGAATATGATTTGGCTCGATCAGCCCACGGGTGTCGGCTTCTCGTACGGACCTCCCGAAGAGACGGTGAACAACGGAACCAAAGTGGCAGAGAACGTGTACTGGTTTCTCCAAGGATTCTTGGACAAACACCCCGAGTTCGTCGACCGCGCGTTTTTATCACGGGTGAGAGTTTTGCGGGTAACTACATTCCGAATGTTGCGCACTTTATCCATGAGCAGAACCAACGCAACGCGACCGACCGCAAACACATCAATCTACAGGGCGTCGCCATCGGCAATGGATGGACTGAGGCGCTCACGCAGATTGAGCATGCCATCGACATCGTGTACGACAACGACTACAACCTCACGCTGCTAACCTCCAATCAGACTGAGCAGCTCCAGCGCGATATCGACGAGTGTCTAGTCTCAATCCCTGCAGCATGTCTACCAACCCCCGCTGTGAACCGTACGCTGTGCGAGCAAGTCGACATGTCCTGCTACGAGAAGATCTTTGTGAGCGTCGAGACCCACGGCAACCGCAACCGGTTCGACTTCCGGCAGATCTGCCAGGACGGCGTTGAAGACTACGGCTTTTGCGGCGGTATCTCCGAGGTGGAGGCGTTTCTGAACCAGCCCCACGTGCGGACGTACCTCCATGTGGATGACACGCGCGTAGGCAGGTTCGAGGCCGCTAGCGGTGCTGCCAGCACAGCGATTGTCGGCAACGGCGATGACGCAGTGTCCGTCTCGCCGCTTGTGGCCGAGTTGCTGGACACCGGGCTGCGTGTGCTTATCTACGTGGGCGACGCTGACTTTACGTGCAATTGGCAGGGCAACCTGGCGTGGCTCAAAGCGCTCGCGTGGCGTGGCCACGACAGCTTCAATGCAGCGGTCGAAATGCCGTTTCTCAGTCGCGATCCCCTCCAGGCGAACGCAGAGATCCACGCCGGCACCGTGCGCGCATTTGAGAACCTCGTGTTCGTCAAGGTCCTGAACGCCGGCCACATGGTGCCGACCCACCAACCGGCCGTCGCGCTCGACCTCATCAACCGCTTCTTCAGTGACGCGGCATTCGTGTGATGGGCTGTCACACGTCGCAAGTTTCATCGTACTCAGAGAATCAGGTGAACTGAATGGTGATAGGGTAGTCAGAATATCTGGTTCAGAAATACCGGTAATAGTGACCATCACTCTGTCAGGATGTTCGGAGTTGGGGGCGCGAAAATGGAATACGTCAAAGGGAAAGGAAACCACAAGAGGAAGGGGGCGGCCTCCGAGTTCCTCAATATGGTGGGAGCGTGGGGGTGGTTCCGGTGCGTCAGGGAGGTGAAGGGTGTGTGCGGGAGAGCGAGAGGATGGGAGACGGCTTCTTCATTCGGCCGTTTGCTTGTCCGCTGACGAGCGTCTTGGGGAGGTGGTGCTCGGCACGGTAATACCCAACACACGATCAACTGAGTCTTGTCGAATGGATCACGAAGCGATGCTACAATACGATTGTGGCCTTGGTGTGCCAGCTGAAAGAAGAGCCAACAGCGACTCCCGTCCCACACTACGGATGATCTCTCGTGGCAAGGCGATTGGCAAGTTGAGGCGGCAGTGACTGGACAGTCCACATCGAACTCAAGCAAGCAGACACGCGGAAACCAAGATACCGGTGCGACTATGTATTAAATTCAAGTGGATGGCGACGACTCCAAGAAAAGGGCAACCGGTCTCCCAAGCCAACTATTCTCACTGCTGCGTCGAGCGCTTGGCGAGCGACGCGAAGATCGACTCGGGCCGCGCCAGCAACTCGGCCGGCGACCCAAACTCGGCGACCTGACCGGCGTCCATGACCGCGATCTTGTTGCAGTGAAGGATCGTGTGGATGCGGTGCGCAATGATGAGCACCGTCTTGTCTTGGAACGTGTCCTTGATGGTCGTCTGGATGAGCGTGGCGGTGGCCGTGTCGACGTTGGCCGTGGCCTCGTCCAGC